>JACVTC010000029.1:215000-397500 GCA_016946835.1 Neocallimastix lanati (nom. inval.) | reverse complement strand
AAAAAAATAAAAATAAAATAAAATAAAATTAAAGTTAATATAAAAAGCAAAAAAGCGTATTTATTTAAAAATGATTAACAAAGAATAACATTTTTTTATTTTTTATTTTTTTTTCTTAAATAAAGAAATGTTATCAATTGTTAACTTTTTATGTGTATATATATATATATTGTATATTCTAATTTTAATGTTTTTTTTTTTTTTTTTTTCTAATTTTTTTAATTTTTTTTTTTATTTTTTATTTTTTATAATTCTTTTAATCTTTCTTCCTTTATATTATTATTTATTATTTAATATTATTATTATTAATATTTTTTATTATTATATGATTATTTTTTTTTTATTTTTATTTTTATTTTTATTTTTATTTTATTATTATTATTTAGGTATCATTTTCTTTTTCTTCTTGTTTTTATTATTATTATTATTATTATTATTATTATAAGTATTATTATATATTATTATATTATATTGTATTGTATTGTTAATTTTTGATATAGATAAAAAAAATTTTTTTTTCTAATAATTAAAATAATTAGATAAGATTAATTTAAAATAAAAAAAAATTAAAAAATTTTTTATTTTTTTTTTATTATTATTATTATTATTATTATATAAATTTTATAGTTTTAATGATTAATTTATATTTAATGTTTTTTTTTTTTTTTTTTTTTTTTTTTTTTTTTTTTCCCTTCCATCTATCTATTTTTTTTTTCAATTTTTTTTTTATGGGGAACCTACGAATTCCTTTTTTTCAAAAATGGAAGGTTCTGGATAAAGAAATTCCATAAATTGATGGAATTGTTTACCAGCTTCTGAATCATTATAATCATCATTAATATTGAAGAAAAGTAAAGTTTTATGTTCAATAATATTTTTGAAAGTTCTAGCATTTCTTTGAGGATCATCAAATACTGCACCAAAAGTTAATATTTTTTTACGAACATTAAAATCAACAATATGGAAACCAAATTTCATAATACTACGTGTTTTTTGATCTTTTGATTCCTTTTTATCATCAACATCAACATCATAGACATAGGTGGTATTATAAAATTTATCAAATTCATCCTCAAATCCTTTTTGGGAAGCATAGTGACGAAGGTAAAAGAAATTGGCGTAAGGTGGAACAAAATCTAAGGAATGACGGAATTTATGAGTGAGGGTTAAATTGACATATTTCTTGAAACGTCTACGAGCAAGTTCAAAGAGATCACGATTCCATACGTAAGGAGCATGTTCTAACATATTAACTAAGGTGGATTTACCTAAATCTTCACCAATACAAGCATTTGTCATGGCCATAGCACCAAAAAATTTTTCCATCCATGACGTTTTGAAGAAAGGTTTTCTAGCTACATCACGAGCCTTATTAAATCCACTAGCTAAAAATTGATCAGAAAGATAAATATTTGTAAAACGATAGTGTTGAGCAGCATTTGGATAAATATAATGATGAACAAGAGGTCTCTTGGACTTGAGCTTTTCTCTTTTAACAATAATTGTACTATTATCTGGTCTGAATTCTATATCTTCTGTTTTTAAAACTTTAACATTAATATTTTTACTATTCTTTGGAATAATGCCAATGCCTTCATCTTCATTATCCTGTTGTTCCCCTGGATCTGATTTCTTATTAAATTCCTCTTCTTCTTTTTCTCTTTCGATCTTATTTTTTAAGAATTTCTCTCTTTTCATAGCTCTTTCCTCCGATGAATCTTCATTATTTCCTTGTTCCTTGGTATTTTCATTTCCATCAACTTCTTCATTATTTCCTTGTTCCTTGGTATTTTCATTTCCATCAACTTCTTCATTATTTCCTTGTTCCTTGGTATTTTCATTTCCATCAACTTCTTCATTATTTCCTTGTTCCTTGGTATTTTCATTTCCATCAACTTCTTCATTATCATCATCGTCTCCATTATCATCATCATCTCCTTCATTATCATCAGCATCTCCATTATCATTATCATTACCCTCATTATCATTAGCATCTCCATTAGTATCATCATTACCTTCATTATCACTGGCATTTCCATTATTATCATCATCACCCTCATTATCATTTTCTTCTCCATTATCATCGGCATCTCCCTTTTTATTGGTATCATCATTATCATTGACATCTTCAATATCTTGTTCTTCACCTTCTTCTATTTCTTCTTCGATTTTAGCTTTTCTTTTTCCTAAGAATATATCTCTCTTATTTAAATTTTCTGAGTCTTTTAATTCCTCAGCTAATAATTGACGAATATCTTTGTCAATTTTTAATCCATGAACATAATAATTATCATTTTCATCTTCATTTTTATCTTTTTCCTCATCTTTATTCACATTCTTATCTTCAACAGTACTTCTTTTATAATTATGTTTATGATTAACATTCTTATTTTTATTTTTATTAGGATTATCTTGACGATACTTCTCGACTACCTTTTGATTTTTATAACCTTCTCCACCACCGTAGAAGAAGAAAGATGGATGAACCGGTCTACGGAAAAAGTATTCATCATTTAATTGAATAAATTGTTCAGATACACCTGGAACACGATCTAAAAACCATTCAATTGAAAATGAATTAAAAGTGGGCTCTACACTTTTTCCATTACCATCTAATCTTGGAAGTATATCATATTGATCTATAACTTTTATTCTTGGATTGGAAGTATCTAACCAATAAGGGGTTTGACCATATGGAGTGACAATAAAGATTTTACCTTTATGCCATGGTAAATTTTTACAAACTGAACGAATTGAGTAACGTAATTCATCAATACAACGATCACGCTGATCTACTTTTTTAATTCCTCCATTAAATTTTGCTTTCTTTTCCAATAGTTTTTCATCCGTACCATTAATCCATGTATATACAATTGAAATATCTTTAGCCCATTCCCATTCTGGTTCAAGTTCACCACCTCTTTTTCCTTGTTCAACATCTCTAGCATATTGCATGAAAAATTCCAACTCTAAACGATCAATACCTCTTTCTACTTTGTTAAAAAATCTTGGTTCACTATCCACTATTAATTGAGCTTCTTCCTGTAATTGATTTCTAATGACTTTATAACTATCTTTATTTAGAGTGCCTAAATCTCCAACTTCCTCCAACCCTATCATAAGTTTGCTATAATCTTTAACTTCATTTTGTTTTACTACATTATCTGTAGTATGACCAAATGGTAATCTCTTAAAGAATTTTGTTAAATTTTCATATTTATATGATCTTAATTTTCCAAATGAAAAATTACTATGTCCTATAATATAAAATAAACATATGCATTAATCCATTAATTTAAGGAATATATAATAATAATTATATATATATTTTGTTTTTATATTCAATTGAAAAATCTTAATTTTTTTTTTTTTTTTTTTTTTTAAATATTATTATTGTAAAAAAAGGCAATTATATCAAATATATATGAATATTTTTTTTTAGATAATTACCTAATGTTGAAGAATATAATTTTAAACTTAAAAATGATATTACTAATAGAAATGTTATTAATATTGCTCGCGCTATATAAACTTTTTTAATTCTTAATGTCATTAAAACCATTTTGAATATATTATATTATATTTAAACTAGATTTTTTTTTTTATTTATTTATTTATTATTCAACTATTAATTTATCTATAAGATTATATATACAAAAAAAATTAAAAGTATATAATAAATAAATAAAATTTCTTCTTTATTTTATTTCTTTTTTATTTCTTCAAATAATGAACAATTTACATTATATATTAAAATATTATAAGAAAAAATATATATATATATATAAATATTAGATAAATATGATTTAAATATTATTATTATTGAATAAATATTATATTCAAGAAATACTTACATTATATTTTTTTTAATTTTAAATATAATATATAATTTCTAACTTTATAAACAAAAAAAGATTGTTTTTATATATTTAAATACTTTATTTTTATTTTTAACTTTCGTATATCAAATATATATATATATTTTATTTATTTTTATTTATTTATTATATTAATAATAATATATTCTATAATATTCTATAATATTATTATTTGATTAAATAATAAAAAAAATAAAAAAAAAAAAAGAATAAAATAAAATGATACTATAAATTGTTCTTTTGCTGATATAATTATATTTAATTTAGATTTCGCTTATTTTTTAAAAAAATATACATATAAAATTACGACTTAACTATTACATATATATTTTATTTAATTTTAGACTTTAATTATTTATTTATATTCAATTTTCTATATATATATATTTTTTTTCTTTTCTCTTTTTTTTATGAAGTATTTTTAAATATATATTATTGTATATATATTACATTAATTTTAAATATATACTAATAAAGATAAATATACTTTATAAATAAATTATAATAATAATATTAAAAAAAAAATATTAAATAAATCAAATATTTACTATTTAATTTTAAAAATGGATTAGTAATAATAATAATTGCTTATTGATATGGATGATTTATTATTGTTTCTATATTATTTAGTTTACTTCTATTAGATTATTAAAATAATTGATTGTTATTATTATTATTATTATTATTATTTTGATAAATTTAATATTTATTCAATCCTTGATTCCGTTAAATTATTATTATTAATGTAATATTTTTAAATATCAATCAAATAAGTTCCAAATAATTTTCTTTATATTTTCATTTTATTGTTTTTATTATTTTAAGTTTTCTTATTTTTTTTTCTTTCTTCTTTATTACTTCTTATTTCATTCCCTTTTATTTTTTTATTTTTTATATTTTTTTACTTTTCCTTTTTAATTTTTATTTCTAATTTCCTTTTAATTAATTATTTAATGAAAATATATTATAAATAAATAATTTAACTTTTTTTTCTATATTCATTAATGAAAGATAAGAAAATATAAAAAAAAAATTTTTATTAATAATATTATTAACAATAATATTAATTTTTATTGTTTTTATTTGTTTTTTCTAATCATATAAATTTTTATCATTAATTAATATTTAATATATCATTTAAGCATAAAATAATCCATCTCTCTTTTTTTTTTATTTATTTATTTATTTATTTATTATTTATTTACTTATTATTTATTTATTTATTTACCTATTATTTATTTATTTATTTATTATTTAATTATTATTTAATTATTATTTATTATTTATTATTTATTATTTATTATTTATTATTTATTATTTATTATTTATTATTTATTATTTATTATTTATTATTTATTATTTATTATTTATTATTTATTATTTATTATTTATTATTTATTATTTATTATTTGTTATTTACTTATTTATTTATACATTATTTATTTATTTATTTATTAATTTATTTTATTCCCATGAAATTTTGAATTAAACATATATTATTTATTATTAATAATAAAGTAATATATAATGAAATTAATTTTCAATAAATTTTTCATAATTATAAAAATGGTTATGGTTATAAATTAAATGAATTTAGCATATACACCAATTCATTTTTTCATTATTATAATTACACTAATTAAAAGCAAAATAATAGTATAAATGATATGAAATAATATAAATAATTTATAATATATAAATAAGTAAAATAATAAATAATTTACATATAATATATATAAAATTTTATTCATTTACTTATTATTCGTGTATATTTAAAATGCATATATATATAATTAATTATTAATTATTTTATCCAATAAAACTTTAAATATTCAATAATTAAAATGTGTTTTAATTATACTAAAATAAAAAAAAAAATTTTGTTTAAACTTTCAATATTATATAATATATTCATTTTGTATAAATTAATAAATTATTCATTTTAATTAAATTATTCATATTATAATATATTAAAATATATTATATTATATTTATTCTATTTGATATTTCTATTTGAACTTAAATTCATTGAAAGTAATTAATTCACTTTGAAAGTGCATTTCTTTTATTAATAATTTATAAATGAATAAATAAATAATTAAATAATAAAAGTATTCTTTAATAAATAAATAATTAAATAATAAATAATTAAATAATAAATGAATAAAATAATAAATGAATAAAATAATAAATAATAAATAATAAATAATAAATAATAAATAATAAATAATAAATAATAAATAATAAATAATTAAATAATAAATAATAAATGAATAAAATAATAAATAATAAATAATAAATAATAAATAATTAAATAATAAATAATAAATAATAAATAATAAATAATAAATAATAAATAATAAATAATTAAATAATAAATAATAAATAATAAATAATTAAATAATAAATAATAAATAATAAATAATTAAATAATAAATAATTAAATAATAAATAATAAATAATTAAATAATAAATAATAAATAATAAATAATTAAATAATAAATAATTAAATAATAAATAATAAATAATAAATAATAAATAATAAATAATAAATAATAAATAATAAATAATAAATAATAAATAATTAAATAATAAATAAATAAATAATAAATAATTAAATAATAAATAATAAATAATAAATAATAAATAATAAATAATAAATAAATAAATAAATAATAAATAATAAATGATCTATTAGCATATTGACATATTCGGTAATTAAAAATAAAAAAAAAAAAAAGAAGAAAAATGAATTTTTATTCAATAACAAAAAACCTATTTATTAATGCTTGATATAAATGAAAAAAAAGATATATGTGATGATTTTAACAAAATTCAAAATATATATATTAAAACGTATGTACAATACATTATTTCAATTTTATAATGTATATAAATTTTAATTTTTATTGTAAATTGATTATTTACCAACATTTGTATTTACATTATCAAATACTTTTAAACTGATGTTTCTTTTTGCAATTCGTTTTTACGTTTACGTTTGTACATATATGTACATATATATATTTTACAGATGTAAATATATGTCAATTTTCATATACATATACATATACATGTATATTTATGTACGTTGATATAATGTATCCATTGTATGATGTAATAAATCAAAAATCTAAAAAAAAAAAAAATAGGTTCTAATACTATAATAAGTATTTATTATTATTTATTTGTTTTTTTTAACATATATAATATTTATTATTAATAATTATATTAATATAAATGAATTTTTAATATTATTGGATTATATTTAATTTAATTTATTATGTTCTTTTTTCTATTTTCCTTTCTCTCTTTTTTTTTTTTAATATAAAAACAATATTAATATCTGTTTAAATATTTTATTAATATATAAAAATATATAAAATTATAAATATAAATTTAAAAAGTATAAAGATACATATTATAGACATATTATAGTATATATTATTTATATATCAGTTTTATTATTAATGATATATACTGTTTATTTAATATAATAATTCATTAAGTATTATGGTTAGTACATTCATGACATTTTATATAGAACATATATCACGTGTTACGTAGATACAAGTTACACAAAGTATTGAAAAAGAACATAAACGTATAAACTAATACACTTTTTTAATAAATTTAATCATAAATAAATATATATAAGAAAATATGAATAAATATACATAGTATAATTATTATCACACCCCTTGAAGTGAGATTTTTATTATTTATCTATTCATAATTTTAAATAAATAATTAAAAAAGAGATAAAAACAAATAATAAATTAAATTATGGATGGAAAAAAATAATAAATAATAATAATAATAAATAATAAATAATAATATTAATAAATTAATAAATAAAGATAATAATAATAATAATAATAATAATAAATAAAAAAAATTAAAAATGGAAAACAAAAATATATATAATAATAGAAGTAATAGTAATAATAAAATTATAATTATAATAATGAATGATAATAATAATAATAAGAAGAAGAAGAAGAAAATTAAAAAGTGGCTTTAAAAACAATTGAAAAATGAATAATGAAATATAAAAATAATTAAATGAAATAAAAATGAATAATGAAATATAAAAATGATTAAATGAAATAAAAATGAATAATGAAATATAAAAATAATTAAATGAAATAAAAATGAATAATGAAATATAAAAATAATTAAATGAAATAAAAATGAATAATGAAATATAAAAATAATTAAATGAAATAAAAATGAATAATGAAATATAAAAATAATCAAATGAAATAAAAATGAATAATGAAATAAAAATGAACAATGAAATATAAAAATGATTAAATGAATTAAAAATGAACAATGAAATATAAAAATAATTATTAATAAATATTAATAGAATTTTTATTTATTATTACTTTTTTTTTTTTTTTTTTTTTTTTTTTGAATTTATTTTTTATATATATATTGTATTTTTTGAAAGTTTATCTATATTAAATAATTGAATAAAAAAAAAAAAGAATATGGCAAGAAACAAGGAATAAAATAAAATAATAAAGTAAATTTTAAGGGAAAAAAAAATTTAAAATAAATAAAAATAATATTGAAAAAAAAAATATTAAAAGAAAAAAAAAAAAGAAAAAGAAAAGAAATTAGATAGGTAATTTAATATTATCACTAATATGTTTAATAAAAAAAATTTTTTTTTTCTCTTTTTAAATTATGTTATATAAATATTTACATTTTTAATTTTTTAGTTAAAAATAATAAAATAATAGAATATTTAAATACTATTAAAAATAGAAAGAAATAAATTGTAAAAATAATATATATATATTAAATTATTTTTAATATTCAAAGTTTAAAAAAGAAATTAGTAAACGGTAAAAAAAAAATTTTTTTTTACTATTTTTTTTTTTATAAATTATATAAAATTTAAATTTATCCATCTCTATCTATTTATAATTATTTATTTTATTAAATTAAAATAAAAGTAAAATAGAAATTGTAATATTAAAATAAAAAAAATATATCATTTATCATCCCCTTCCTTCCATTTTTTCCTTATTTTATTTTATTATTTTTTATCTCATTTATTGATGGATTGATTAGTAGTTGAATTTGGACTTGAATCTGAGACTGCCGTTGAATTTATTTTTGGGAAAGATTTTTTCCCTATATTATTAACAATCTTTCCATAGGATTTTCGATGACCTTTTTTATTGGTTTTATTCGTATTTGGGGTAGTAGTAGAGGTTTCATTAGTATTATTGATATTGTTTATAGAATTATCAGAATTATTAGGATTATTGATGATGTTGTTATTGTTATTATCATTATTATTGGAATTATTATTGCCATTATTTTTTGAATTTTTGAAATTTTCATAATAATTCTGATTGGTATTGGTGTTGTTTTTGTTATTATTTTTATTATAAGTATTGTTATTATTATTTCTATTATTATTATTAGTGTTATTACTATTATTTCCATTATTATTAGTATTATTCATTTTATAATTATTATTACGATTATTATTACGTCCATTAGGGTTATAATTATTATTACGATTATGAGGACGATTATTTTTAAAATTGGGATTATTATTACCATTACTGGAACTGTTACTTATCTCATTGTAATTATCAGAGTATTCATTAATATTATCAGAGGATAAATCATTGTTATAATTGCCTTTCATTGTGTTGAAATTATTAAAATTACCATAGCCTCCATTAAAGTTATTATAATTTTTATTGCTATTTCCTCCATTATAACTGTAACCACCGTTCTTGAAATTACCATTAAAGTTTGGATTCATTGCATTATAATTATTATTCATTCCATTTCTACCATAATATTCATTACCACCATAAAAGTAATTACCAACATTTGGAGGAGGAGGATAATTTTGGGGTGGCATACGAGAATAACCCGAATAACCCATATTCATATTCTTTTTAGATGAAAAAAATTAAATATAATATGAAATGAATATAAAAATTAATTATTATTATTATTATTATTATTATTATTATTATTATTATTATTATTATTATTATTATTATTATTATAATTATTATTATTATTATTATTATTATTATTATTATTATTATTATTATTATTATTATTATTATTATTATTATTATTATTATTATTATTATTATTATTATTATTATTATTATTATTATTATTATTATTATTATTATTTCGTCTTACATTATTTCCAGGCATCATATTCATTGGTAAATTTTGATTTGGAAATACACCATTATAATTATTATACATTCCTGGAGCTTGTGAATGTCTTTTATTATTATTATTTATTTAAAAAAGGATATAATATATTATACAAAATTATTAATGTTGAATAAATTTAATATAATTTTTTTTTTAATTAATAAATTTAACTTAATTTTTTTAATATATATAAAATATATTCATTTATTAATTAAAAAAAATTATATATGTAATGTACCTTGGATCATTTAATTTTCTTCTCTTAAACTTCATGAAATTGCCATTATTATTATTATTATTACCATTATTATTACCATTATTATTATTATTTTTATTGTAATTCATATTATTATTATTAGTGTTATTATTGTTGTTTTTATTAGGATTATTATTTATATTAGAACTATTATTATTGTTATTATTATTATTATTATTATTATTTTGATTTGAGGTTTGTCTATTTAAATAATTAATGAAATAATATATAAATAAACATGTGTTATATATATATATTATTATTATTATTATTGAATTATATATGATTTTTAATTATTTATATACCTTTTATGTTTCTTAAAATGATGATCATGATGATCATGATGATCATTATGGTCATCATAGGTTTTGAATATTTCTAAAAGTTTTTCACCAATATTAGGATCAAGTTCCTATTTTATAATTACAAAAAATTAAAAATAAAATAAAATAAAATAATTAATTTAAATCTTCATTTATATAAATTACTCCTTAAAAGAAGAAAAGAAATATATATATTTTTTCTCTTCATTTTCTTCTTATAAAAGATAAATAAAAATTTTTTATGTTTATTCTACCTGTCCATCATTACTGGTTTTAATATTTTGATTATCAACATATGAGTTATTTAAATCTGCTAATTCAGTAAAAGGTAATTTTTTTCTAATTATTTAGTATATAAAATATATATATAAATGAAAATTATATATAAGATTGAATATATATTATTTTTTTACTAAAATTGTACTTTTTTTTTTTTTTTACTTTATTTTATTTTGCTTTATTTTGCTTTATTTTATTTTATTTTATTTTATTTTACTTTATTTTATTTTATTTTATTTTATTTTATAATAAGAGAAATATATACCTCATAATCCATTCAACTTCAAAATTATTTCCTACATTGGTTCGTTTTTTAGAGCCCCATATTGAAGAATCTGATTTATCATCCGGTAAAATATCTGATTTCATTTTTAAATACCCTACATTTATATTATAATTTGTATACAAATATATATATATTTATAATTTATATTTATTTAGAAATTGTATCTATTTTTATTATATTATTTTTAATTAATTAATTGATATTCTTAATTTTATCAATAAATAAATTAATAAATAATCAATAGTATCATATTTTAAAATAAAGAAACAATAACGATACATACCACAAAAACACCCGCTTTTTGTTATAGACATAAATAAATAAACCGTGGATTTCTAATATTTAAAACATATTTATTAAAAATGATTTATATATATATATAAATATATTTCATAAATAAAATACAATTAGTATTAAATAAAATAATTATTTTTAAAGATATAAAATACACATACACTGAAGGCTTTTTGTAATTGTTTTGTAATTTGGATTGGTGCTGCCCATATGTTCTATAAAATTTATATGTATAAATAAAAATATTAAATTAATAACATAATAAAATAATATTCAAGGTTTAATATCATTATTGTTTAAAAAATAATTGAAATTAATAAAAATAAAACAAAACAAAATATTACATTAGCATAAGATATTTTAACTAAATCATCATTTGGACTTTTTAAAACAAAATATCTTACTTTTTGTTTTTCTAAATATGATTAAAATTTAATTTTTACAATATATAAAAATAAAAAAATTTTAAAAATAAATTAGTAATAAAATAATCATAATATAATATAAAAAATAATGATTTTATTAATATATTAAATATTTATCTATCTATTTATTTATTTATTTAAGAAATAAAAAATTTACCTCTTTCACTAGTATCAATGTTATTTGATTTTTTTTTCTTATATTTTTCTTCTTTTGTAGAGCCATCTGCCTTTCTTTTCCTCTTATTATTAGAATTATTGTTGTTACTGTTACTGACACTATTGTTATTATTATTATCGTTATCATTATTATTATTATTATTAATCTCTTCTTGATCATTTGTAACGTTATCGTTTGACTCTTGAGGATTTTCTTCTTGATTTTTCTCATCACTCGTTTTCATTGAATCTTCATTTTTATCTTCTTTACTACTTATTTCATTTGAAAAATCTTTATCTTCATTATTATCCCTATTATTATTATCCTTATTATTATTTTTCTTTTTATAATTATTATTATTATCTATTTGATCACTTTCATACTCCTTTTGATGACTTGAATCACTATGATAATCCTCTTCTTTATCTGAGTAATGTTTTCTTTTTCTGTTATTTGAATCATTATTGAGAGTATTATTATTAGATTTTTCAGTAGAATATACTGGTGATGCATTACCATAATTGTTTTCTGAGGAATAATCATTCGGTTTATCGTAACTCTCTTCTTCAACATAATTATCATTATGTTCATCTTTACGATAATACTTTTCATTACCATCTTTTTTGTTGTGATGATGTTTATTATCTTCATTATAATTATCATTATGACGATAATGATTTCTTTCATTATCATCATCATCATAATCATCATTTTTACATGTTTTTCTATCTTTAGGATAATAATTATCATCTCTTTTATGACTATAATTATCATTTTTATTATTATTTCTTTTATTATTATATTTATCATTACTGTTTTCATTATCATATCTTTCACTATATTTATCATTACTGTTTTCATTATCATATCTTTCACTATATTTATCATTATTACTTTCATTATCATATCTTCTACTATATTTATATTTATCATTACTACTTTCATTATCATATCTTTCATTATATTTATCATTATTACTTTCATTATCATATCTTCTACTATATTTATAGTTATCATTATTACTTTTATTATCATATCTTTCACTATATTTATCATTATTATTTTCATCTTCATATCTTTCACTATAATTATTTTTATTGTTTCTATTATCATATCTTTCGCTATATTTATCATTATTTTCTTCATCTTCATATCTTTCACTATAATTATTTTTATTGTTTTCATTATCATATCTTTCACTATATTTATCATTATTATTTTCATCTTTATATCTTTCACTATAATTATTTTTATTGTTTTCATTATCATATCTTTCACTATATTTATCATTATTATTATTATTATTATTTCTTTTATCATTATAATAATCATTATTGCTTTCATTTTTACGTTTTTCATTATATCTATCTTTATTATTTTCATTATACTCTTTTTTAAATTTTTCATTTTCTTTATTATCATTATTATAATTCTTTTTATACTTATTATTATTATTACTACTGTTACTATAATTACTATTATTATAATCTTTTCTATCTTCATCTCTATAATTTTTATTATTATTATTATTATTATTATTATTATTATTATTATCTATTCTATTTCTTCCATAATTCTCATTTAAATTTCTATAATTATCACTATTACTTTTATTTACTTCACTATTAGGTCTATTATGATTGCTTTTATTGTTTTCATTTTTATTGCTACTATCACTATTATTATACTTATTATCATTGTAATTATTCGATTCATCATTTCTATAATTATTTTTTTGTGAATAACTTTTATTATTAAAATCATTTTTATTACTACTACTACGTTTGTTGTTATCATTATTACTATTTTCATTTGATTCTTCATTATAATTTCTATTATTTCTACTTTTATTTCCGTTTTTATTATTATTATTATTATTATTATTATTATTATTATTATAATTATTATCCTTAGTATTAGCATTTATATTTTTATTATAATCGTGTTTATTATTATTATTATTATTCGTATTATGTGAATAATAATCATTATCATCATCATATTTATTATTTTTATTATCCGTATGAGAACGATGAGTATAATCATTTCTATTATTATAGTCATCCTGATTCCTATAACTATTTCTAACAATTGTTACAGTATTTTTAGAATTATAGGACTCATCTTTATCATGATAACTATTATTATTATTATTATTATTATTATAACCATCATCATAATATTCTTTTGTATTACCATTTTTATTTTTATTTAATCGAGAATTAGCAATTGAAATTTCTTTAACTTTGGATGATTTTGAAGAATGATCATTATAGGAATCATAATGATTAGAATAATTGGAATTTTTGGAATTATAGTTATCGTTATTGTTATTGGAACTGTTATATTTTTTATTGGAATTGTTATCATCATTATCATAGCGTCTTTTATTATTTCCTGAATAATGGTTATGCGTATTGGAACCTTCATTATAATTATTGTTATTTTTTGAATAATTATCATAATTATTTCTTCTTTCAATGGAACTATTTCGTGAATCATTGTAGCTACTATTATCTTCATTTCTTGAATTATCTTCATAATCATCATTATCATTATATTTATTCTTTTTTTATTGTTTTAAATATATAAATTATAATAATAATAATAAAATTATTTTTTATGAGTTATATTTTAATTAGTAATAAATAAATTAATAAATAGATAAATAAAATAAAATAAAAATAATAATAATAATAAATAATAAAATAAAAAAAAAAAAAAATAGAAAAAAAATTATTGATTATGAAATTAGATATTTTTTTTCTTTTATATATATAAATATATATATAAAATAATACTCATTTCATATAAAATAAAATGATTAAATATATTTATTCATAAATACATTTAATAACCATTAAATATATCTATAAAATAATATATTTAATAATGAATTATATATTTATATTATTGTAATTAATATGATTTTATTGATTCTAAAAATTCATATACAAAATATATATGAAAATTTTAACAACAAAATATAATATATTAATTATATTTATATTAAAAAAACAAAATATATATATATTAAAAAAATATAAATATATAGTAAAAATTGTAATAACAATAAATGATAATTATATGTTGAATATATTAATAAAAATAATGATATAATAAATCTGTATAAATATTTTTTTATTCTTTTTTCATTTTTTTTTTTTCTATTTCTTTTTTCTTTTGAATAAAATATTATATTTAAAAAAGAAAAATAAATGGGAAATGAAAAATCAAAAAAAAAAAAAAGAAAAAAAAATACTTATAATGTAATTCATTAATATTCATTATTTCTATATATTAATATCAATTTTTAATTTGATATAATCAATTAATAAAGATAACAATAGAATCATTATAAAAAATATATAAAAATATAATATATAATATATCCTTATATACTAAATGATAATAAAGTTGTCCTCAATAACTGACATATCTATAAAATCATTAACTTTTTGTTGAAATTATTTTGCTTTTTTCTTTCTTTTCTTTTCTTTTTTTTTTTTTTTTTTTTTTTTTTTTTAACTTTTTTTGTAAAAATAAAAAATTAATTGCAACTTTTATATATATTATACTTTCTATTTAAAAAAAAAATATAACATTGCAAATAATTTATAAAAAAAAAAAAAAAAAAAAAAAAAAAAAAAGAAAAAAGAAATAACAAAATAAATATATATATAAATAGTTCATCAATTTAAAATAATTATTTAAAAATGTTTGGTAATTAAAAACATTATTTTAAAATATATTATTCTATTCTAACTTTTCTATTGTTCATATTTCCAATTTATATTTTAAATGAATATAATTATAAAATTATTTAATGTTGTAACTATTCTATTTTCTATATTATAAAATAACTTTATAATAAATTTTTAATATATATAATTATATTGATATTGTTGTAATTTTGTTAATCTTTTTTTTTTTTTCCTTTTTTTTTTTATCAAAAAAAAAAAAAAGGAAAAAAAATAATAATAAATAAATAACTAAATTATTAAATTAAAAAAATTCATTATATATATATATTCACAACAAAATATATCGTTAATAATATTCTAATTATTTCAAATTATGTTGGTATTTTTGTCATCAATCACATAAAATTTATAATATATTAATATCCATATATACATTACGAAAATAATACTATTATTAAATTAAAAAATAATTATAATAAATTATATATATTAAATCTACAGTACTAATGATAATACTTATAATATTTTTTTTTCATTAACTATCGTCATCATTAATATAAATTTTTTATCTTTTTTTTTTTAATTTTATCAAAAAAAAAATATTAAAATGTGTTTTATAATATAAATATCTCTACCTTTCTATTATTGAAATTCTTTGGATTATTACGACTATTATCATAGGATTTATCCTGTATTTCATCATTTAATCTTGAATTATAATTACGAGAATTACGATTATTATCATTTTTATTACTGGTATATTTATCTTTATTGTTATAATTATCATTGTCATAATTTGATTTTTTATCATAATAATTACTATTATTACTATCATAATTTCTATCATAGTAATTATCTCCTCTATCTTCATTTCTTATATCCTTTATATATTTACTTCCTTTCTTACTTGTATAGGGATCCTGCTTATAATTATTATCATTGCTATTGCTGCTACCATAACGATCATTTCTATTATTATAATAATAATTATCTTTTGAATAATCATCATTCATATTGGAATCGGAATTTTCATAATATTTATTAGAATTTTGTTTATTACGATTTTTACGTTCATTTGCTGCTGAAGATACGATATTGATTGTTCTTTCACCATTATTTTCTGATTTTGAATAATTTTTGTTATTATCTCCATTATCTCTTCTATCATTGGAACTACTATTACTACTATATTTGTTTTTACTTTGTTCGGAATTTTTATTATTATATTCATGATTATTGTTATCATTATTTCTATTTCCTTTACTATTTCTGTAGGAACCTTCACTTTCATTTTCATTATAATCATTGGAATAGGATGAATAATTTTTCTTTGATGAATAATTATTGTCTTTATCTGAATAATCTTTTCTGTCATCATTATAATCTTTATTTGATTTTTGAGATGAATAATATGAATTATTATAATTTCTATCATAATCTTTTGAACTTTTATTATACTTTTCATCATTTCTATTGTTTCTATAATCATAATCATAATCATAATCATAATCATAATCATATTTATTATTTCTATTATTTCTTCTGTCTCCTTCATCACCCATATAATTTCTATTTAAACCTCTACCACTATTTCTATTATCATAAAAATCTTTATAATTTCTATCATAATCTTCTCTATAATTTCTACCATAAGAACCACCATCAGATCGATTTGAATAGTAATCTCTTTCTCTTTCACGTTCTCTATCACGATTATAAGAATCTGGATTATTATAACTATTACTATTATTATCGTATTTATCATTTCTTGAATAATAATTATCATTTCCACGACTATTCATCCGTTCATGATTGTTATATTCTTTACGATCTTTGTAATTGTTCTCATTATCACTATAATTATTATCATTATTATTGTTACTTCTATATTTGGAATTACGAGTGTATTCTCTATTATTGTAATTACTGTTAGTCTTCTTTCTATAATCCCCATCTAATTCATTTTCTAAATTATCATAATTTCGATTTTTTGAATAATTGGAATTATAGTCATCGGAATTTACACTTTCATATTTACTATTTTTATTATCGTTTGTTGTTGATTTTCTTTCAGAATAAGAAGTTTTTTCTTTATTTTCCTTATCATTACTTAAATCCTTTGATGAATCTTTTAAATTTAAATTATCTTTATTATTATTTTTATCATTTATTTCTTTTTTAGATTCCAAATTATTTTTTTTATCATTATTGTTTGATTCATCTTGCTTTCTTGAATCAGAATTTGAATTAGAATTAGTATCTGAAATATCTTCTTCAAGATCGAGATCATCCTCAGAATTTAAAATATCACCAAAAACATCAAAATTTCCCATTGTCCTTTTTTTTTTTTTTAATTACAAATAATTCTAATTGCGTTATTATGTTATGAATAACTTTATTAATTTTAGATTTTAAAATAAAAATATTAATTATTAAATAATAATTTAATTAATTTCTGTTCAAGAAAAACAAAAGAGTTATAAGTGTGTTTATTAGTTATAAGTATGTTTATTAATATTTTTTTTCTTATAAAAAAAATGATAATAATTCATATTTATATTGAAATATATAAATTAGGATTTCTTAAATATTGATATTCTTCATATAATTATATTTTAGAAAAAAAAAAAAAAAAAAAAAAATATATATATATATATATATATATCCAAAAATTATTGAAAATATATATATATATAATATTTATTATATAAAATAAGAATTGTTATTTTAATAAATACACAATTTTATATATTTGTCTAAAATAAATTAAATATAAAAATTACAATATATAAATAATATAAATAATAAGAATGTTAAATAAAAATCTAATATTTTATATATATATATTTAAAAAAAAAAAAAAAAAAAAAAAAAAAAAAAAAAAAAAAAAAAACTATTTTATTATTATGTTATTTTGAAAATTTAAAATCTTTTTCTTTTTTTTTTTTTTTGTTTCACTTTATTATATGATTTTGTTATATTTACTTTTTTTTTTTTTTCAAATTTATCTATTTAATATTTCATTCTTAATAAAAACAAAATTTTAATTAAAATAAAAATAAATAAAATACCTTTCCTTTTTGAATATACAAAATATTGATTTGAAGACGTTTTTATTTTAATTTTATTAATATTTGAATACTATTTATATTACATATATTACATATACATATGTATATGTTATTATATATATGGACTTTTTCTTTATTGTTAATATACGTATAATTAAAAATTGAAAAAAAAAAAAAAAAAAGGAGGTAATAAAAAAAAAAAAATAAATAAATAAAACAAATAAATGTGTAATAAAAAAATAATAAAAAAAAAATTTAATATAAAAAAATATAAAAATTATATATAGAACTAATGATTATTTAAATTAGTTATTTAGATTTTTTGTATTAAGAGCAATTATAAAAGTGTGTTATTTTATTATCCAATGTATAAGCATGATTTTTCTTGTATATTCCATATTTATTATAAATTATACTTTCTTTTTTTAAGTTTATTATAATAAAAAAAAAAAAGATTTTAAAATAATATATTATTATTATACTATGTTTTACTATATTATGTATATTAAATGTTATAAATTCAATATTAAATATATTATAAAAATATAAATGACCAAATTCTAATATATAAATTTAATTAAATATTTTATTAATAAATATAATTATAGTTTTATTCTTATATTACTTTTATTAATTTATTTATTTATTATTAATTTATTTACTTATTTATTATTTATTTATTTATTATTTAATTATTTAATTATTGTTTATTTATTTATTTATTTATTTATTTATTTATTTATTTATTTATTTATTTATTTATTTATTTATTTATTTATTTATTTTTTATTTTTTATTTTTTTAAAATATAAATCAAAGAAAGTTTTCTTTTAAATATCATAAAATTTATCAAATGTCAAAAGTATTCATTATATTTATTATTAAAGATGAAAATAAAAAAATATTAAGCAAAATTATTTATAAAATTAATTCTATAGGGATTTCAATTTAATAAAATAAATTGTATATATTTTATATATATATATATATTTTAAATTTGTACTTTGAATTTGTTACTGAACCATTTTTCCTTTTAATCATAACTTTTTTATCATTGATGAAGCATCAAAGCAAATATTAATTGAATATTTTTTTTTAGTTACTATGATATATAATAACTTTTTATAGCATTTATTTATGAGATACATTAAATAAATATTATTAAATCTAAAAAGATTAAAAAAAATTTTTTATTAGTTTTTTCAATACCATAAAAAAGACAGAAAAAAAGATAATCCATAGTACTTATTACATTAAATAACTATTTATTAATATTCTTTTTTAAATATTATATTAATACTAAAAAAATAATTTTATTAATGTCTTATGTTTTTTATTTTTTGTAGAAAAATAAAAAAAAAGTTAACTTTTATACAAATAATAATTGAAATTTTATTTATATTTTTTACTAGCCCATCATTTAAAAAAATCTGATTTTACTCATTTAAAATGGATATTATTATGTATATCTAAATAATAATAATAATTAAAAATACAGAGCTATTAGGAGAGAAGTGGATAATGTACTAATGATATTATAAATATTATAAATAGAATATATATCACGTGAATAAATTATTTATATAAGGGGGAGGTTGCATAACGCCAATTTTTTTCACGTGATGTATATAAATATGTGGCTATAGCTATATTATGCTACATAATATTATTTTATTGTATTAATTTGTTATTTCAATTTTTAAATTAATTATTAAGTGAATAATTAAATAAATCATATAATGGTTAGATTTTATGATTTTAATTCTTTTATTTAAATGCTATTAACAAAAGAATTATATAAAAATATAAATGTTATTAAAAATATAAATATTATTAATAATAATTCTTTTATTTAAATATTATTAAATTATATAAGTTACACAGATTATTTAAAATGATATAACATAAATTTATACAATATAAAATAAATGTGTTAATTTACATAAAAAATAAATATTAATACACTTTAATAAATTACATAATATATATGAATAAATATTTAGTATAATTATTATTATTTATTATTTGATATATACTTAATAATATAATAAATAATAATAAATAAATAAATAATAAATAATAAATAATAAATAATAAATAATAATAAATAATAAATAATAAATAATAATAAATAATAAATAATAATAAATAATAAATAATAATAAATAATAAATAATAATAAATAATAAATAATAAATAAAAAATAAATAAATAAATAATAATAAATAATAAATAATAATAAATAATAAATAAAAAATAAATAAATAAATAAATAATAAATAATAAATGATAAAAAAATAATAAAAAATAAATATATAATATTTTTTTTCATCAGTATTAGTAAGAATTACTAAATATTAATAATTGATCATTAATAAATTAAAAATTATCAATAAATTAGGTAATATATTAAATATTATTAAATTGAAATTTATATTTTAATTTATTTTTTGTGATAATATAATATATGTATATTTAATATTTTCTTTATATTTCTTTAGTTATTATTTAGGTCATATTAAAATATAAAATTATTTTTGAACTATATAAAATTTATATAAAATACCGAAAAATACCTTTTTTTTTTCTGCTTTATTTTTTAATATAATAATTACCTATTTTTTTTTATAAAGAAAATAATAATAATAATAATAATAATAATAAAGAAAAGATATTATAAGGTGTTTATTAATAATTAATTTTCATAAAAATAAAGGTAAACAAAAACAATAATTTAATTAAAATATAAATTAATGAATGAATAAATATATGTTTTAAGGGATTGCTAAGACTTATATTGTATTATTGTATAATCATATTAACCAAAATATTATTTATTGTTTTATAAAATTTATTATTTAATATAGAAGTGATATAAAATGGCTACTAATAGAATTAGAAAGGTATTAAAAAATTGAATAATTTTAATATTGAACAAAAAATAATGCACATTATTTATATTTTGATAAAAATTAAATATTAATATTATTTTATTGATTTCTTTGAAAATTAAATAATTATTAAAATTGTAATAATAAATAACAATATGATTATAGGAATATTTGCAAATTCAAAAAAATCCAGTAAAGTTGATTTCTATTGCTCCACATGAAGATAATCTTTATTTTTGGGATGGAACATTAAAAGGACCGGTAAATTTCATTTTAGACTTTTATTTCATCTTTTTTAAAAATATTTTTATTTTATTTTATTATTATTATTATTATTATTATTATTATTATTATTATTATTATTATTATTATTATTATTATTATTATTATTATTATTATTATTATTATTATTATTATTATTATTATTATTATTATTATTATTATTATTATTATTATTATTATTATTATTATTATTATTATTATTATTATTATTATTATTATTATTATTATTATTATTATTATTATTATTATTATTATTATTATTATTATATTTTTTTTTCCTTTTTTTTTTTTTTTTTCAGTAATAAAATTTAAAGAAACTAATTAAAGTTTTTTTTTTTTTAAATATAATATAAAAAAACATTTTATATATTAAATTTCTTTTATTAAAGGAAAATAGGTATGATTTAATGAATTCTCTCTTTTTTTCCAAATATATAAATAATTTTATCATAATAAATATCTAATTCTTTAATAATAAATAATATAATTTAGTCCATATCAAGGAGGCACATTTAAAATTAAAATAACTTTTCCACAAGAATATCCTTTTAAACCACCAGTTGTAAGTCAAAAATTTATAGTATTATATTATTATTTAAATTGTATATTATATATATATATATATATATATTTTATTAATAAAGGATATTAATAATTTATTTAATACATTAAATAAATTAAGTTAAAAATTACTACAAAAATTTATCATCCAAATGTTGATGATGATGGATCCATTTGTATGGGTATTTTAAAACCTGATTGTAAGTTTATTTATTTTTATTTTAATTTTTTTTTTTTTTTTTTCTTTTTTTTTTTTTTTATTTAAATACTGTTTTTTTTTTAAAATGTATGTATAAAAGAATATATTTGATTTTTATTAACATTTTTTAAATGAATACAAAATAATAGCTTGGAAGCCAACTATTAAAGTAACACAAGGTATGATACAAAGTTAATCTAAATCTTAATATTTTTTTTAATATCTTAATAATGCTTTTATATATTAATATAAAACTTAATTCTAATATTCTATATTTATTTATTATACTATTATTATAATAATAGTTTTGGAAGCATTAATTAATTTAATTATTGAACCAAATCCAGCCGATGCGCTTAGACCACACATTGGCCAAGAATTCAGTACTAACTACGATTTATTTGTTGAAAATGCAAAGGTATAAGTCTAAATTTATAAAAGAATAGTAAATAAAATTTATTAAATCCTATTCTAAATTATTAATAATAATATTTATTACAATGAATTATAAAAAAAAAATATTCTTTTTTTTAATTAAAATAAAAACAGAATTACGTAAACAATTATGCTAGAAAATGAAGGAAAATCATTGAATATTAACTACTATAATATTATTGTAACATATTAATTTTTTTTAAAAAAAAAAAAAAAAGACCAAATTCAATATCAATAGATTTACTATTTGTTTACTACAATATAAAAATTATATTATAATTATATATGTATATATATACCATAAATACCAAATGATTTTTATATTTTAATAAAAAAAAAAAAAAAAAAAAAAAAAAAAAAAAAAAAACATTAATAAAATATTAAATAAAATATATTTAATTTTAAATAAATATTAATTGATTATTAATATTATGTTTTTAAATTTTCTTTTTTTTTTTTTTTTTTTTTTTTTTAATATTTATATTATTTTTTTATTTATTAATTATTCAATATACTATAAAATTGTGTGTATACAATAAATTTAGGGAAAAAAATTATATATGAAATTAATTAATAATTAAATAAATAAAAGAACTATTGTAATATGTAAAAATAATTTATAGAAAGATAATAAATAGTAATATTCAAATTAAAGTCTAAAATATGTATATAATTGAATTATTTTTTTTTTTTGTTTTATTGTTTTTTTGTTTTTTGTTTTTTGTTTTTGCTAAAAAATTTAGGTATATTTAGTTTCAAATTCTAAAAGTTTTTTCTTAAGCATATCTGTAGTTTTGAAGCCTTCCATCATATCATTATTTTCAAGTAAATAATAACTATCCTTTTCTAATAGATATTTTCTTTTGATAGCACTATCATTATCTGAATTTTTATTTAATCTTTGTCTCATTTCTTGTATTTCGTTACTTAAACTTCTATTTAATGAATTAGGTTGAATGTTTAATTTTAAACTACTATTAAAAACTTTTTGAAGTTTTAATTCTCTTAAATTATTTTCATTCACTTCAGAAAGACAAGATTGATGAGTATTACTGTTTGGTTTTTTAATAGTATTCTTTTCTTTGTTATGATTAAGATCTCCCTTTTCAATATCTAATAAATTTAATTGTGATGGAGATGGTATTAAAGATAATTGTGATGATGAACATTTAGATAAAGAGTTATTATTATTTGTATTAGAAATAAAATTTTCTAATTCTCTTTTTTCTTGTTTATTGTTCTCTTTTAAAGTATGAAGATTTTCCTTTAGGCTATATATTTTTTGTTGTAAAGTTTGTATTTTTTGAGCGTAATTTTCTTTCATTTCATTTACTTGCTGATCTCTCATATCTTCAACCTTTTTGCGTTCTTCTGTTTGTTGTTGTAAACGTTCTGCTATTTCTTTCACTTTTTCATCAAATAGTTTAACTAATTTCTTTTCCTTTTCATCATACTCTTCTTTAATTTCATTTAAATTCTTCTTTAATCTTTCATTTTCTTTGCATTTTTCTTCAATTTGTTTAATTGAACTATCTTTGAATTGTTGTAAAATATTCTTATAATTTTTGGTTATGTTTTCTTTCTGTTCTTGATAACAGTCACAAGTTTGTTGAAGATGATTTATCTTACTATTCTTTTGAGATAATTCATTTTCAAGATATTCCTTCAGTGAGAGAAGATCTTTATTATCAAAGATATCTTCGGTTGGAGAAAGACTTTTCCATATCAAATTAATTTGTGAGCATTGCTTATTATAGGTATTAGCTAATTCCTCATATTCTTTCTTAAGAGATTCATACTTATCATTAATATCTTTAATTAGTTCATCGTTCTTTAAATTAGAATTTTGCATTTGCTTTTCATATTCTTTAATTTTGCTTTTCTCAATTTTTAGGTTAACTTCATTTTCATGAATTTCAAGCTTTAATTTTTGTTCGAGGTTATTTCTTTCATCTATTATTATATCCATCTGCTCTTTTAATTCCTTTATTTGATTTTTATACTTTAATGCTTCCTGTTTAATTTCTTCAATATCTTCAAGTTGTTTCTGTAATTTCTTCTCACGATCTTCAATATCTTTATTTAAGAAATCAATATCGGTTTGACTCTTGGATTCTTTATTCACTAAAATGTTAATCTTTTGTAATGATTCATTTAAACTTAATTCCATTTCTTTATTTCTTTTTTGACTTTCCTCTAAATCGGATTTCGATCTTTGAAGTTCATTCTTTAATTTTTTCATATCAATTTGTGAATTCATCTGGAATTCTCTTAATACTTTTATTTCCTTATCCTTTTCATTAATAGAATCATTATAGTTTTGATTCAATTCTTTATGTTCCTTATCTCTTTTTTCCTTTTCTTGATGATACATACTTTCGGATTCTTTCTTTATTTTATCATTTTCTTTTTCTAATTCTTCTAAACGAGTTTGTGAATCAGATAATTCTTTCTTGATTGAATCATTTTCATTTGTTATATCACTGATAGTAGCTTGCATTTTATCAATTTTATTCTTCAATTCATCTCTTTCTTTTTCTATTTTCTTTGAAATAGTTCTTGAATATTTGAAGTAGTCTTTTGTATCTTTAATGTCATCTAAAGATTTAGCACGTAACATTTTTAAATCATTTTCATCGTTTTTGTCTAAAAGAAGAAAATCTTCTAATGAATTCTTTAAATTCTCATTTTCTTGACTCATTTGATCAAATGATGTTTTGATAGATTCATATTTGGCTTCTAAATCAATATATTTTTGATTAGTTTCTTCAAGTTGTTTATTCAATTTTCCTGCTTTTCTTTCTACTTCAGAATGATTTTGGTTAATTCTTTTGTTTTCATCTTGGAATTCTTTTAATTTCTGACTTACTGTATCATATTCGCTTTTTAATGTAGAATATTCAATGTCTATTTGAGTTTTAGAATTATAAATATTCTTTCTTTCATTTTCTCCATATTCTATTTCAATCATTAACTTTTTAATTTCACCATTTAATTTTTCATTAGCTAAACGTTCATCATTAAATTTAACACTTAATTGTTCTTTCTTCTTACTGATTTCTTCTATATCTTGTTCTTGTTTCTTAATAATGCTTTCTAATGAATCATTCTTAGCAGATAATACTGCATTTTCATTTATTTGTGCATTCATCTTAAGTTCAATTTCAGATTTTTGTTTTTCGGCATTAAGAAGTGAATTACTGTTATCTTTAATACTTTGATTATACTCATCTTGCAGATTATTGTATTGCTTTTTCAAGGTATCTAATTCTTTTGTAAGATTAGATTGAATGGCTTTAAGATTTTCTATATCCTTGATTTTTTTAGTATTTTCAGTTTCATAGGAAATTCTAATGTCTTCATTAGATTTGTTTTTCATTTCTATCTCATTATTTAATTGGTTAATCTTTTGAGTATAATTATTAATAAGTGAATTCTTTTCATCTAATTCTTTTTGAATACCATGTGAATTAGAGGTTATGGTTTCAAGAGTTCGCTTCATATCATTAATACAATGAATTGAATTTTCAAGCTCTTTATCTTTACTAATAATCTCATTCTTTAAATGGTCATAGTCAGCACTGTAATTTCTTTCTTTAATTAGATTATCTTCTAAAAGTTGAATACGATCTAATAAATTGACCTTTTCTTGTTCATTTTCATTTAATTTTTCTTTGTGCTTATTATGTGTTTTTTGTAATATTTCATAGGTCTTTTCTAAATTAGAATATGAAACTTGTAACTTTCCAAATTGCTTCTTGATATCCTTGTATTTTCCCAATATGACTATAAGTTGATCAATAACATCATCCTTTGACATGGAATTATATTCTTCCTTCGTGTTCATTATCTTTGATTCATTCATAGATTCATCATCATCATCATCTTTATCATGATTTTCAAAGTGGTTAGTATTACTTGAAAGAATTTCAAGCTTACTCTTTAATTCTGAATTTTCTTTTATTATTGACTTGATATCTTCTTCATCAACACCTACATGATAATTATCTTTCTTCTTTTCCAATGTTTCCTTAATATTAATTTCACAGAATGTTTTAACATAAGAGGCTAATTTTTCATTAAATACTTTGAAGAATTCATCAAATTTTCTTTCAATAAATGCATTCTTACTTTGATTATCTTCTATAATTTTATTAAGTTTATTTAATTGTATTTGAGAATCTTTATTCTTTTGTTCTAAAGCTTTAGTTTTTTCATAAATCATCTTTTGGCTATTTATTTTTTCTTGTTGATTTGTAAGCTTGTTTTGGATATCCTCAATTTGAGTACTGGAATATGATAGTGTTTTAAGAAGGTTCTTAATTTTATTTTCATTTTCTTGATTAATACTCATTTGCTCCTTATAGAGATTCTGAATTTCAGAAAGACTTTGTTCAAGTTCATTAATAGATTTTATGTTTCTATTTTGTTTCTTACTGATACATTCTCTTAAGTTTATCTCTTCCAAAAGTTGCTGTTTAGATATTTTCAAGTCATTTTCTAATTGATTAATAATAATACTAGTCAAACAATATATTTCTTCAATTCTTTGTGGTGGATTAGACTTAAATTCTTCTAGTAATTCGATTATGTTTTTCTCACTATATCTTTGGAATAATGCTTCATTATCTACAGTCGAATTTTCAGATTCTTCTCTTACGTCTCCTTCTTCTTCTTCTTCTTCTTCTTCTTCAGTTTTCAAAGAAGAACTGTCCATAAGTTCATTGCTTTCATTAAGATCTGTACTTAAACTTTCATTACCTTCATTGTATTTTTTAAGTTTATTAGTTAAATTTTCATTAATCATACGACATTCATCTAATTCAGCATTTAAATACTTATTATTTTCTTGATAATTCATTAATTCCTTTGTCATATCTTCCTTTTTCTCAATCAAATCTTTAATTTCATTCTTTAAATAGGATATATTATCATTTGCTTCACGTAAATTACTACTAAGATCATTATTTTCATTTTGAAGTTCTTCTAATTTATTTTGAGTCTTCTCTAATTTCATATCTAAATCTTCATATTGGTTTTGTGAATCTTTGCTTTTTTTCTCTAATTCTGTGATTTTTTCTAATAATTCATCATTTTCCTTGTTCTTTTCATCCATTTGAAATTCATATTCATTTATTTTTTCCATTAAATTTTGACTTTTCTCATTGGCTTCGTCTAAATCTTTTGTAAGATTAGAAATATATTGTCTTTTTTCTTTACTATTTTCTTCCATGATCACTTCATAATCATTAATAATTTTTTGTTGTTCCTTAACTTTCTTTTCTAAATTTTCTATGAATTCATTTTTATCATTAATGGCATTATTTAAAATATCAATGGTGTCATCTACTTCGTATGTTTTATTGTTGGTAATAGAAAAAGACAATATATCAGTTTCATCTTTAACACTTTCTATATCTTTAATATCTTCTTCGGTGATTTCAATACTATTATCTTTTAATAAATTTTCATAGTGTTTAATTTTTAATTTCAATTTTTTATTTTGGGATTTTAATGATTCTTCATAATTCATGCTTTTGCTCGTTAAATCTTCATTAAATAAGGATTCGAATTCTGATTCTGTATTTAATTCCTCTTTTTTCTTTGAAACACTACTATCTTCAGGCTTTCTTTTAAGTAATTCTTGATATTTATCATAAAGTTCATAATAATCATCTAACTTTTTAGATACATTATTTCTAAGTTCATTAATTTTTTTAATATCATTTTTATGTACTTCTTTCATTTGATTATTTTCATCTAAAGCAATTTTTAACTTTTTAATAATTTCTTCTTTTGACATTTGATTACACTCTTCTATTATATTAGTTAAATTATTAGAAATATTTTCAAAATGATCAGTAATATCTATATCACCAATAGAATCAATAATTTTACTTTTATTTAGTTCAGAATTTTCATTATTTCCTGAATAAGTATTATCAACTTCATTTTTCTGTATATAAACAGACTCTGTGATTTTGGAATCATTTATTTCAGTTGAAAGAGGTTCAGTTTCGTCAAAATTACTAGATATTTCGTTTTTCATATTAGCATTCATATTAGGGCTTTGTTTAGAAACTTCATCATTTAAATTAGTAGAATTCTTATTCATAAATCTTCCAATAAGAATATTTTTTAGATTTTCTTCATCTTTCTTTGAATTCTTTAATAATTCTTCTTCTTTATGTATTTCATTTTGTAACAGCAAGCCTTTCCTTTTTAATTCTTCATATTCAAGTTTACTTTTAATTAAACTATTTGAATCATTACTATTAAGCTCTTGATCATTATTACTTATTATTTCTTCTGATAATGATATATCATCTTTATTATTAGTATTTATATTGTATTTTTTTTTATTATGAATTTTATTAGGATATTCATTACCATCAGAGATAGAAAAACTATCGTCGTCTGGAATAGATAAATTATCATCAATTTCATTATAATTAGTTTCACCTATATATTTATTGTTATCATTAACATCTCTATTAATTACTTTATGATAACTTATTTCTTTATGATTTATTGTTTTTTTATTTTTCATATCCATTCCTAAATCATCATTGAAAAGAATTTTCGATATTGGATTTTTCTTAATTGTACTGTACTTTTCAGAATTGTCTTTCAAATAATTTCTATTATTATTGCTTTGTTTTTTACTAGATCTATTTGACTTATTTTTTTCAATGTGTATATCCTTATTATTCATATTGCTATTATCTGGCATAATAATTTCACTTGAAAAATCAATACTACTATCATCATTTTCATTATTATCTTCAGAGAGATGTACTTCATGAATTTGAATATTATTTATTTTCTCTTCCTCTTTCCTTTTATTTTTTCTATTATCTCTATCTTTTTTATTTTTATAATTTCTTTCTGTATTTTCTTCTTCATCATCAATTGATAAACTTGAGGATTCCGAAAGACTAATTTCATCGCCTATTAAACCATTAAATATTTTTTAAAAAAAAAATATTATAATATGTAATAATATTATTATTTATTAATTTTTTTTTACTTTTATTTTTATTTTATTTTATTTTATTTTATTTTTATGATTAATTTTTTAATTGATTATCAATTATTAAAATATATTATTAATAAAAATTTTAATATTACTTGTTTTAGATAATTTATTTTTATTATTTTTATTTTTTTCATTTTTTTTTATATTAAATGAATCATCGTCTGTTATTTCTAAAATAGAATTATCAGATATATCTTCATCATCTGATTTAGAATTTTTATATTTATTATTTATATTTTTCATTTTATTCTTTGCTATATAAGGGTCCTTTTTACTATTTTCATTCTTTGCTTTTAATTTTGCTGATATATTTTTGCTATTTTTTTCATGTAAATAATCAATAGAATCCATTACATTTTGTGGTACATTTAATATTTCAGGTATTTGTTTATCTTCATCCATTAGAGATAGCTAAAAATAAAATATATATTTTTAAATATTAATTATATATGTAATAAAACTAATAAATATAATATAAAAATTTATATATCATACATCGTTATAAGATTCTTCATATTCATCATTTAAGACATGTTTAATTTCAGCAGTAACGCTCATTTTACTTTCTTCCAGAGTATTACCATTTGACAATATTCTTTTATCTTTATTTAAAACACTAAATTCATTCCATAATTCTGAGGAATAACTTGTATCCTTATCAATATCGTCATCATCCTCGTTTAATATATTAGTAGAATATGAAAAGGTACTAATTGAAAGATCACTTGTTAAATTATCATTATCATGGGTCTTTAACAATGAAAAATATTTTATATTTTAATTTATTATAAATTATAGATATTAATAAATATATATTTTTTTATTATAAATTATAGATATTAATAAATATATATTTTTTTATTATAAATTATAGATATTAATAAATATATATTTTTTTATTATAAATTATAGATATTAATAAATATATATTTTTTTATTATAAATTATAGATATTAATAAATATATATTTTTTTATTATAAATTATAGATATTAATAAATATATATTTTTTTATTATAAATTATAGATATTAATAAATATATATTTTTTTATTATAAATTATAGATATTAATAAATATATATTTTTTTATTATAAATTATAGATATTAATAAATATATATTTTTTTATTATAAATTATAGATATTAATAAATATATATTTTTTTATTATAAATTATAGATATTAATAAATATATATTTTTTTATTATAAATTATAGATATTAATAAATATATATTTTTTTATTATAAATTATAGATATTAATAAATATATATTTTTTTTATTTAAATATAATTTATCTTAATGAAATTTTGTTATATATAAAAATTAATACATTATGATCCACAGGAACTACAAGATTATTCTTTTTTTTATGTGAAATAATTTTAATAATTGGTTGATTAAGTTTATCTATGATATTATTATCCTATATATAAAAAAAATAATGTTATTATTAATAATAATTATTAATGATATATTGTATTTAAGACTTTATTCATTTAATATTATTAACTAACCTTGTAATTTGTAGTTAAATAATTATCATCAGTTATATTATTTCTTTTATTCGAATTTTTTCTATCTTTATTATTATTGCTACTATTTTTATTTTTTTTATTTTCATTATTATTTTCTTTTATCTTTCTTTTACTATTTTGTTTATTATCAGTAATTTTTGGAGTTAATTGAGAACTCTCAAAAGAAATTATACTTGAATCATCATAATTACTTTCATTATATTCTTCATCAGTGTTTTCTAATTGATATTGTTCTGATTCCTTTTATATATATATATATATATATATATATATAATAAATTAATTTTAATTAAATTTTCATAATAAAAATAAATATATAAATAAATAATATATTTTAAAAATAAAATGCAAATAATATAAAAAAAAAAAAAAAAAAAAAAAAAAAAAAAAAAAAAATAATAATAATAATAATAATAATAATAATAATAATAATATATATTAAACAAATAAAAATAAAATAAAAATAAATAAAAATATAATAAAAATATAATAAAAATATATAATAAATAATAAAAAAAAATATTTTAAAATTAAATACTTATTTATATAATTATGAAAATATAATAGAGATAACATAATAATAATTTTATTTCATTTATTTGTGTATTTACATTTGATGATTCAAAAGAATTTGACTCTTGTTTTATATTTCCATTTAAATTTTTATAATCTGATGGAATTTTACCAAATAAATCAGTTTTTCTTGTATAACTTCCATTTTCTAATAATAAATTAACTATTGTATTTTGATTTTGAATATATGCATGATGCAATGGAATCCTTAAATATATTTATATTTATATTTATATTTATATTTATATTTATAGATAAATTATATTAATAATAAAATTTTGATATATACAATTATAATATGATTTATATTATAAATGATTTAATAATATTGATATTAACTGATCATTTTTATCCACTATATTAACATTAATTTTCGCTTCTATTAATTCTTTTGACATTTCATATCTTTTAAGAAGAATAGCATGATGTAAATATGAATACCCAGACTACAATGAATATTATTTTAAATAAATTTTTGATTAATAAATTAAACGTTTTAGCATTTTATTTATATTCTTATTCATAAATTGAATATATATATAATACTTTATCAATAAAATTCAAATTTGGTTTTCTCTCAAGTATTAAATTAAAAGATTTTCTATCATTATTTAATATAGTATAATGTAGTGCAGTACATCCAATATTGTCTGTACAATTTATAGAAGATTTATGATTTAACAACGTCTGAACAATTTGACTATTACCCATCATGGAAGCCTATAAAAAATTTTTTAGATAAATTTTTATATTTAAAGATTAAAGTAATAATTAAAATAAAAGAATATTAATTAAGCACAATGATATTTGAAACTAAAAAATCATATTATTTCATATAATTATTTGTTCTTTTTGCATACAATAATCAATGCTGTTTTATTATCTGCATCCTTTTCATCTATATTTAAATTTTTTATTGTTAAAATTTGATTAGTTAAGTCAATATCATTTAAATAAACAGCTAAATGTAATGGTGTATACTGTTTTATAGAATCTTTTTTATTTATATTATTTTTTCTTGATTGAAGGAGTGTATCAATTTTTTCTCTATTATCATTAAGAATAGCTATGTGTAATGCATTTTCAAATATTAAATCATTCAAATTAAATATATGTATATCACTGACAGTTAATTGATCGAAATACTTTAAATGTGTATTTTTTTTCTATAATTTAAATATTATGGAATATAATATATATATTAATATTTTTATTAAATACCTAAATATTTTTTACTATTATTATACAATTATTTTTTAGTATTAGTTTTATATATATATATATATTACTTCATTTTTTTTCATAGTAGATTCATCTTTTTTGGCATTTTTCTTTCCCAACCCAAATCCAAATTTTAACATTATAATTTAATCAAATTATTATATTTTTATATAATCGTTATATTTAATCACTTTAAATTTATTGTTTTTCTAAAAATTATAATTTAAATATAATATTTATTATTATTTTATTTTGGTAGTAGAAGTAATTAAATATAAATCTAAATGTAAATAGGTATATTTTAAAAAAAAATAAAAAGTAGAAATAAAAAGTAGTAATAGGTATATTTTAAAAAATTATAAAATGTAGAAATAAAAATAAGAAAATATTAAACGATTAAAAATAAAGAAATTACAATTAAAATTGAATTTCTAATAATAAATAATTTATAAAAAAAAAAAAAAAAAAAAAAAAAAAAAAAAAAGGTGTTTTGATTAAAAAAAATTATTATGATTTACAAAAAATGTTAATTATTAACAATATGAAATATGATATTTGAATTTAATTAAAATAAATTAAATTATTAATTATTGTTATATAATTCAATATATATGTTATTTTCTAATAGAAATAAAATTATAATTTTTTAAAATTAATAAACCAAAATTGTTTATTTTTATATTATAATTAAGCTTATTATAAAATCTTTGAAAATATAAAATTTTGATAGTTAAATTGTTTATTGTATATTTTGTTTTTTTTTTTATTTAGTTTTTTTTTTTTTTGTATCATTCATTAGTAAATTATAACTTTTTAATTTTAAAGTTTGATTTTTATCATTATTATTATTATTAAAGTTTGATTTTTTTATTTGATTTTAATTGGTTATGTATATTATTTTAAACATTTTTACTGTCAATAAAACTTTAATAATTTAAAATAAAAAAAAAAAAAAAAAAAAAAAAATAAAAACTATAATGAAAATTTTTATAATACTTTATAATTATATTAATTATATACAAATACACAATATTACACGTTTTTATTAAAAATTTAGAATTTTTTTTTTTTAAAAAAAGAATTTTTATTATAATAAAATTCAAAATTTTTTTTTTAAATTAATATTGATTATTAAATTCATAAGGTTTTTATCATAATTAAAATTAACAATGGAGATATATATACATAATAATAATAAATAATATAATAAATTAAAATAAAATATAATAAATATTCAATATTCAATAGTCTTTTTGCTGTAATATACTCAATAATCTCTATAATCTACATAGAATATTAATTTTAAAAATTCATCTCTGCATAATAGAAATTTGTTTTATATTATTATAAGAAAAAATATTTATATATAATACAATTATAAATAAGATATATATACTGAAAAATTGTATCTCTCAGACAGATATATCAAAAAAAAAAAAAAAAAAAAAAAAAGTAATGATATATTTAAATGATGTTAATTCCTTAAAATTCAAAAAAAAATGATGATAATGATAGATAATGATAATTGTAAACGATTTTATAGATTATAATAAAAAAAAAAAAAAACGAAATTAAAAATGGCGAATATGACATTAATGATAATCACATAAGAGATTGTTTCAACAATTAAACTTATTCCAGAATAAGGACGTCTAAAAATAAAGTTACTAAATGATAAACATTTACCAAAAATAGAATTTTGAATTCTACATAATGAAACTCGAGGTGATACTAATAGAATTATTCAGAAGCCCCATCTAATCCCGAAATCATCCGGTAGTCTCTGCATTTTATTATAATTGCTATTGCAAAAGACCATAACATGACTCTATAAGAAAAAGTAAAACTACATTTAATAGATTTAGTTGGGTAAATATGATAAACTATAAAAAAATATTCATATTTTTATAGATAAAAGACATTTTGATTTCTAATAAATATATGTTTTATTAATATGTAATACTAATTATATATTTAGCTTTTCTTTTTTTATACTGAAATATAGCTATTTGTATATATAAAAAAGTTCCGAGAAAATAGCAACAATTCAAATTAGAGGAGTTTTGTTAAAAGAAGCAAAAATTATTAATTTATCACTTCATTACTTTAGAATAAGTAATTATTACATTATATAAAAAAGCTTTAGGAAAAAGACAACATATCCCACATATAGATGTATAATAATGACAAATATTTTTAGGAATTTTCTTGATAGTAATTGTAAAACTGTGATAATTGCTATTATTGTAGAAGAACCTGAATTAATTGAAGTAAATAATAGATATAATTAAAATTATACATTATAAAAATATTTATTATTATATAAAAGTATATATTTTAAATATAAATAATTATTAATTATTAATAATAATTAGGAATCAATATCAATATGTTGATTTGCAAGACGAGTTTCTCTTACTTCTAATAAAAGTATTTTTTTGAAATATTGATCCATAATTAGTTATTGAAAGTATTAATATGAAATTGTTCGATTTAAAATAGAATTATCTATAGCAAGAAGTGAAAGAGAAGATTCAAGTGAAAAATTTTCAGATTATAAAAAAAAAAAGTAATCCTATAAATATTTTGAAAATTGATTTTAATTTAATAAATTTTTATTTATATTTAAATATTAAATTTACAAATATACATATATATTATAGTAATAAATAAAACAAGATGTGCATACTTATTTAAATAATTTTTCTGAAAATAAATTGATTTATAAAGGTTACTGAAAAATAAGATATGCTTTTTTAATATGAAAGTTAGTGAAGCTAAACAATTAAGAGAAACAACGAAAAGTTATAGAATTATATTAAGTAATATATATTTATATCTTAAAGAATAAATTTAATATGTATTATTACATATTCATTTAATTAACTTATTTTTACAATTATGAAAATACTAGAATTTTTGAATGCAAAGTTTATAAATCGTGTTGATACCTTAATATCAGAGGAAAAAAAATGAAAAATAAAGATGATGCTTCAGAATTTGCATCAAAGTATATTAATATATATAATTAAATTCAGAATGTTTATTTTAACTTATAATATTTTAATCAAATCAATTATCCGTATCAAAAATTATATAAATACAAAAAGGAAATGAAGATAAAAATAAATCATATACAACTTTACTTAAGAAAGCAAGATATAGGTTAAAAAAAGATTATGGCTATTAAATTGTAAATACTTATAGCACTAATAGTAATATATTTAAGACATCAAACATCATTTAAAAGTATTTATTCTCTATTTAATATTTATTAATTAATTATAAAGAAAGGTGCATATATATATATATATTTATATTAATATAAATAATTGTTAATAATATAATTCTTTATTATAATCTATATATTACATTAACAAAATAGTATTGATAAAATTTCAAAAACTAATAAAGAAGAAATGAATTCATTTAAAATTATTAATAACGATTGTAATAGCAAAATAAGATCTAGAGAAATTTCAAATAAATATTCAATAGGATCTAATAAAACTCTCTTTGAGAAATTAGTAAATGAATCTATACTTTATAATTCTAGTTCAGAATCTATTCTGTTTGATAAGAGTCGAAAATTATTAAGCAAAAAATATCATCAATGACAATGATAATCATAAAGTGTAATCATCAGCTTCAAACTATCATTAAAAAAGTAGTAATAATGAATATGATGACAATAAATATTTATCACAATATTGAGTCATCTATCTATATCATACTCAAATTCAAGAATTACGAGTGAAATAATATCTAAGACAATAAATAGTAGTCAGAAATTAAAATCTAATCCTCTTGTAAATAAAATTGATCCTACTATTATTCAGTATAATTTAAATTTAATGAAATATGATAAGTTATTATCTTCTCCTATGATAAATAACAACATAATTTTTCATTAATATTTTAATGTTACTAATAAAATAAAAAATGATATTGATACTTATTTGAAAACAAAAAATGATCTACAAAAGAAAATCATGAATTAAATTTATTAAAACAAAATTTTGTATATGTTTTTTTGTTATTATTACACATTTAAAATACTAATCGAATAAAATATGTTTTTAATTATTTAAATAAAATTATTACTTTATATTTTTCTTTTTATTAAAATAAAGATATAATAATTATATTTTCACATATATACACATAATGTATGGTAAACTTATATATTTATTTAATAAATAAAATCAAAATTTTAAAAATATGAAATTAAATTTTTTTTTTTCTTTTATATATCATTATATTTAAATATTGATTAATATTAAATGTATTATTTATTTTTTGTTTTCTTTTCAATATTTAATAATTAACCAATATTAACATAATGATTTTAATATGTATTTTTTAATTAATATATTTAAAATTTTATAAGTTAAAGATGAAAAATTATTTTAAAGTTTATTTGTACACGATTGTTATAACTTTATATTAAATAAACTTTTACGCTACTATTAAACTATTTTTTTGCAAAACATTTTGTTTGAAATCCAAATTTTCCGAGGACTTTTTACAGAGAATATTATATATATTTTTCAATGAATTAATATATTATAATATATATATTGAATAGATTTCATTTTAAATAACTTTGAATACTATATATAAAAAAAAATTTTTTTTTTCAAAATACAAAAAAACATTTTCTTCTTTTTATCATTACTATAATCATTATAATAAATGCTTTAGAACTAATATAAGCATTTTTAATTCATATTATTTATTTAGTCAGTTATTGTTTAATCTTTTATTTTTAACAAAGAGAAATAAATATATAAATTATTCGATCAAAATTTAAAATAAAGCATATATTTGAATTCTTTAAGAATATACATATTTTATAAATATTTTAACAATATAAAGTTTGATCTGTATATTACACTATTTCTAAAAATAAGTAAAGATTAAAAAAAAAATTTTTTTTTATATATTTCTTATAATATATAAAATATGAGAGAAATTGTTTCAATTCAAGCTGGGCAATGTGGTAATCAAATTGGTACAAGATTTTGGGAAACAATTAATGAAGAACATGGAATAGATGAACTTGGTAGATATATTGGTAATAATTCTTATCAAAAAGAAAGAATTAACGTATATTATAATGAATCACAGCAAAGTAGATATGTACCAAGGTATTTTAATTATATTTTAAATTAGTTATAGTTATATCAAAAAAAAAAAAAAAATAATAATAATAATAATAATAATAATAATAATAATAATAATAATAATATAAATAATAAAAATAAATAATAAAAAAAAAAAAAAGAATAATAATAATAATAATATTAATAATAATATAATATATATTTTATTATTTAATAAATGTATTAATAATTGAATCATTAATTAAAGTTTTGTTTTATATTAAAAAAATATAATTTATATATAGATCAATTATGATAGATCTTGAACCAGGTTAGTAAATATTGAGATAAAATGATTAATTATTAAATAAATATTAATAAATATTATATTAAATATAGGGGCTCTTGATTCAATAAAAAGTGGTCCTATAGGAAAACTATTCCATCCAGGAAACTTTATTAACGGTAATAATCTATTTAACAATTTTATTGAATTTTAAATAAAAAAAATATAAATATATAAAAATATATAAAAATATATAAAATATCAAATTTTATATAAAATTCTATTAGGAAGTACCGGTGCTGGAAACAACTGGGCTAAAGGTTATTATTCAGAAGGTGCTGAATTAATTGATCAAATAATGGATGCTATAAGAAAAGAAGCAGAAAATTGTGAATGCATGCAAGGTTTTCAATTAACCCATTCTCTAGGTAAATTAATATTTAAAAAATTAATAATCTATCTATTTATATATATATATATATATATAGACATTTATTTTAATAATACAAAATCTTTTAAATAAATCAATATTAATAATTAATTATAAATATAACATATAAAAAAAAATAAAAATAAAAAAAAGGTGGTGGTACTGGTTCAGGTCTTGGAACATTATTACTATCAAAAATTAGAGAAGAATTTCCAGATAGAATGATATGTACCTTTAGTATTATTCCATCACCAAAAGTTAGTGATACAGTTGTAGAACCATACAATGCTATATTAAGTACTCAACAATTAACAGAGTTTTCTGATGAAACATTTTGTATTGATAATGAAGCTCTTTATGATATATGTTTAAGAACTTTGCAATTTAAAAATCCATCATATCAGCATCTTAATTATTTAATTTCTGTTGTTATGTCTGGAATTACCACTTCATTAAGATACCCAGGTCAGTTAAATTCTGATCTAAGAAAATTAGCTGTTAATATGGTTCCATTTCCAAGATTACATTTCTTTACTCTCGGACAAGCTCCACTATGTCCAGAAGATTCAGTAGATTATACCAAATTAAGCATACAAGAATTAACAAATCAAATGTTTGATGTTAAAAATTTAATGACTGCATATAATCCATTACATGGTCGTTATATGACATCTGCTTGTATGTTTAGAGGAAAAGAATTATCAACCCAAGAAATTGAGCAACATATTAAGGAAACACAAGAAAAGAATAGTCCATATTTTGTAGAATGGATCCCAAATAATATAAAAATTAGTGTATGTGATATTCCAGCTAAATCATATAGACTTTCAAGTACGTTTATTGGAAATACAACAGCTATACAGGAGCCATTTAAAAGAATTGAAGAACAGTTCTGTGCAATGATTCGTAAAAAGGCTTTCTTACATTGGTACACTGGTGAAGGTTTAGATGAAATGGAATTTACAGAAGCCCATAACAACGTTACTGATTTAATTAATGAATATCAACAATATCAAGATATTCCAATTGAATTTGATTTCCAAGAAGCCCATGAATTATTTGATGCAGAAGAACTAAGTGAATATGACGAGCATGTCTATGGAAGAAAATTAAGTACAGTATGTAGTAGTGGAAATAATTCTTTGACCCAATTGAATAGAGGTACTAGTTATGGAAGTCAAGATATAGCTCGTCCATCCTATAATAGAAATATTAATTCTCAAAGAAGAGCCTCTATTCTTAAAAGTTCTAATAATTATATTCCTACTGATTATTATAGTGGTCCAAAAAGAGTATCTATTAGTTGTAATGAACATCTATATCAATCAAACACTCAAAATACTTTTGAAGATGGTAGTAATAATGAGCTAAACTCTGGATTACCACCTAGAGTTCCTCTAGCAACATATTCAGGAATAGGAAAAAGATCTTTTAATAATAATAGTGGAAATAACAGTGGAAACGGAAGTATTAATAATAGCTTTAATAATTTAAATAACAACAATATGGGAAGTTATAACATAGGAAGTAATAATTATGTTGGAATTAATTATAATATGGGAAGTAACAATAATATGGGAAGTAACAATAGCATAGGAAGTAATAATAATATAGGAAGTAACAATAATATGGGAAATAACTATAACATGCAAAGTAACAATAATATGGGAAGTAACAATAATATGGGAAATAACTATAACATGCAAAGTAACAATAATATGGGAAGTAACAATAATATGGGAAGTAACAATAATATGGGAAGTAACAATAATATGGGAAGTAACAATAATATGGGAAGTAACAATAATATAGGAAGTAACAATAATATGAGAAATAATAATAACATGGGAAGTAATAATAGTATGGGAAGTAACTATAACATGAGAAGTAACAATAGTATGGGAAGTAACTATAACATGAGAAGTAATAATAGTATTGGAAGTAATAATAATATGGGAAGTAATAATAATATGGGAAGTAATAATAGCATTAATCATACTGGATATCAAGTCGGCGGAAGTCAAACAGTATTTAGAAATGGAGGTAATGGACAACAATATTCAATATATCAAAATGTTAATGAAGGTAATGATAATGATAATAATGGAGAACAAAAAGCAATGTATTCTCCTACTAGAAAATCTCAATCAAATAGTATGTCAAGTCTCATGAATAATGAAAATGAACCAATTCAAAATCAAAATATTATTAATAGTATATCTTCAATTGAAAAAGGTAGTAATAACAATAGCATAAGAAATTCTATGAATGAAATGTATAATGGTATAACACCACAACAACAACCTAATATTAATGAAATTAATAATACAATAAATTCTTCAAATGGTAGATCTGAATACTATGAGGGTTCACAAAATTCAACCTCAAACAGTAATTTATCATTAAAAGCCAAAAAGGTATCAACTTATCCAGAAAATAGAATGAATAGTAGTAACAATAATATTAATAATAACAATAATTTACCTCCATTATATAATTCAAGATCAAATCAAAATGTAATGCAAAATAATTATGTCGGTAATAATAATTATGATAATCAAAACTATGATCAAAACTTTACTTATAATGATCAAAATAATTATTCTAATAATATGAATAATAATAATTATAATAATCAACCAATGAATAATTTCACTAATGATGATCTAAATACTTATGACCAGTCTAATAATTCATTCACAGGGCAAAATAGATATTCAAGTAATTCGAATAGTTCAATTAATAATAATTATAGAAATGTACCACCACAATTTAGAAGAAGTAACCAAAGTATTCATAGTAGTAATAGTGTATCAAATAGTAATAATAACTTACAGCAACATTCTCGTGGAAATTCTGGTTCAATTAATAATATAAATAATGGAATTTATTCATCTAATAATGGTATTAATAGTCAACAAATTAATAGTAACTCAATTAATAATATTGATCGTCCTGGTAGTATAGATAATTCTGAAAATGATCTTTCATATCAAATGAATAATATGAATATAAATAATAATCCAATGCAACAAAATAGTCGTAGTAATAGTATTTCAAATAGTAATAGCAATCATTCCTCTTTCAATAATATAAATTACAATGAACAACAACAAAATTCATATTCTAATAATAGTAATAACAATAGTAATCAAAATTACAATCAATCAGTTCATTCATCTTATAATAACATAAATAATTCATTTAGTAGATTAGCACATTCAAATAGTAATAGCAATTCAAATATGAATCAACAAAGGCAATATAGTAATAGAAGTAGTAACTCCAGTATGAACCAACAACAACAATATAGAAATGGAGGTAATAATTCAAATATGAATATAGGACAAATGCAATCAAGTAATAATAGCCTAAGTAGCAATCAACAATTAAATAGGAATATAAGTAATAGCTTTAATAATATTAATATGAGTCAGCAACAAATAAGTAATAGTAATAGAAATATTAACTCTAATATGAATATGGGCCAACCACAACAATATAGTAATAGAAGTAGTAATTCCAATATAAATATGGGTCAACCACAACAATATAGTAACAGAAGTAGTAACTCCAATATAAATATGAATCAACCACAACAATATAGTAACAGAAGTAGTAACTCCAATATAAATATGAATCAACCACAACAATATAGTAACAGAAGTAGTAACTCCAATATAAATATGGGTCAACCACAACAATATAGTAACAGAAGTAGTAACTCTAATATAAATATGAGTCAACCACAAATAAGCAACAGTAACAGAAATAGTAATTCTAATATGAACATGAATCAACCACCGCAATTAAGTTACAGAAATGGTAATAATAATATAAATATAGATCAATATCAATTAAGTGACAGTAATAGAAATAGTAATTCTTATATGAATATGAATCAACCACAGCAATTCAGTCAGAGAAGTAGTAATTCTAATATATCACAGCAATATAATTCAAATCTATCGATAAATGAAGAATTCATTAATAAAAATAATAGTTCAAATAATAATTCAATAAATAATAGTGTAATGGACTCATCTCAATATAATCATACTTTAAATAATAATATGACGCAACAAGAATACAATAGAAATGTCTTAATTAATAATTCACAACCAATTAATCAATTAAATAATAGAAATAGTATGGGAAGTCTCAATTCATCACAATTTAATAATAATTTAAATATTAATCAATTTAATACCATTCATCAACCAACCAATAATATGCAAACACAGTTATCACATTCATATCAATCACTAAATAATAACAATTTCTATCAAATGAGTAGTCAAGAACAAATGTATCCAGTTTCTACTAAAAATATGAATATGATGGAGGATAATGGAGGATTTAATACTCATTATAATTCCAACCAACAACCTAATTACAGAAACTATTAATTATAGTTTTAATTCCTTATTCTTAATTTTACATTAGAAATAAATATTTTCAATTATTTTTTTTTTTTTTTATAAAAAAAAAAAATAAAAAATAAAAAAATAAAAAAATAAAATTCAATTTTAAAACTATTATTATTTTTATTTATATTTTTATATTTTTTATTAATCACATAAATAATATTTTTTTAATTATTTAATATATTTTAATAACTTATAAATATTTATATTTATATATATACGTATACATATATAGAGTTTTATTTTAATTATTTTATTATTTAATACAATGTAATATATTTTCATTTTTTTTTTCAAATTATAATTTTATTTTCACTGTTTTCCTTGAATTTATTATAATTGTATTTATTTTTTTCTTTCTCTATTTTATAACTGAAATTATACAAATACTTTTTAGATAAAAAAAAATGTTTTTTATAAATACAATAAAATTACATAATTTTAAACAAAAATTAAAAATATATTATTTTTTATAATTGATTTGAAATTATTTTATGATTATTTTAAGATATAATATTTTACAAATGATAGTCTCTTTATATAATTAAAGTATAATTAAAAAATTTTTATTATGATGGTTTTATAATTTTTGATTTTTTCATTAATTCTGGTACAAATGATTCCCTTTTTTCATCATTCATAATATCAATTTTTTTTATGGGTTTCTTTTCACTTTTAAACCAAAAGAACTCATTATTTTTAAATGTTTTATCTTTTAGAGCTTTATTAATTTCAAATTCAATTATAGGATCTAACTTACAATATTTTTTATATGGATCAATAGTATTTAAAATATTTTTATATTTTCCATTTGAATCATAAAGGTTTGTATCTTTTTCATCTAATATCTTATTATTTTCTTTGATTAAATTACTATATGAACTTAAGAGAATATCTTCTTTCTTTCCTCTATTCTCTATAATATCATTTATATTATTATAATGAGTAATACTATGAATTTCTGGTTTATACTTTTTGGTCTTTGAAATCTTATAATTTAAAAGCCTTTGTATATCAATATCATTAAATTCTTTTCTTTTTTTATATTGAACAATAGCTTTATCAGATATTGACATCACAGGATAACTTATTAATTTATCATTATATAATTTTTCTTTATGTAATTTTTTTTTTAATTCTAATCTCTCAATTTCATTTTCATCCAAAAGAGCCTTTGTTACATATTCACTTCTATATATTTTATTTAATTAATATATTTTAATATATATATATATATATTTAAAAAAAAAAAAAAATAAAATAAATATTTATATAAAGTAATTAAAAATTTTTTTTATTTTTATTTCTCATACTTATTTTTATCTTTTTCAGAATTAATATTATGATCTTCAATATCCATTTTTTTAAAATCGACTAAGTGACCATAATGTTTATTATACAAACGAAGATTTGGAGTATTACGATAATTAGATTTTTCTTTTCTCTTGTAAATGTCATTAAATTTTCTATAATAATCATCTGATGCAATTGTCAATTCAGTTAAGCGATTAATATCATCGATTTTAGTAATATCATTAACATCTATAAAGTCATAATAATTATCAGTTTTTTTTTCATTGATTGAATCATTAGTTATTTCAATTTTTTCTGATAAAAATGATTGTTTTGGGTATTCAGGTTTTTTGATTTTCCATTTAATTTTATTCTGTAATTCTTCTTCTTTTTTAGTTTGTTTATTCATAATATCAAGATATCTCTTAACAATCATGTAAGTATCCATTTTATCCATCTTTTTTTGATACTGTTCTAAAGAATTTAGCTTAAAATTTGTTAATTTAACTAAACGTGTACACATGTTTTTATCGTCTCCATCTAAATTTAAGTTTTTATATATATCATTGGGTGAAGTAAACTTAAAACGTTTTAATTTATATTTGGAATATATATTATTATCGATCTTGTCTTCAGGATATGATAATGATTCATTTATATAATCTTTTTGCCTCATTTCTAATATATTTTAATATTAGGTAATTTTTTATTATTATTATTATTATTATTATTATTATTATTATTATTATTATTATTATTATTATTATTATTATTATTATTATTATTATTATTATTATTATTATTATTATTATTATTATTATTATTATTATTATTATTATTATTATTATATATTATTAATTTATTTATTTATTTATTTATTTATTTATTTTTTAATTATATTAATATAAATTTAATATTTAGTATAAAAAAATCTTTAAATGTAAAAACTTTCATTACCTTTTTTTTTTAGTAGTGTAAATATTAATTCATCATCTTCTTCATTATTTACATTTTCTTTCTCATTACTTATATTGTTATTATAATCAATCTGATTATTATCAATCTGATTATTATCAATATCGTTATTATCTTTATTATTTATATTACTTGAAATATTATTATCCGTATTATTATTATTGTTGTTGTTGTAGTTGCTATTACTAATACATTCAATTTGACTATCCTTATCATCATCATTATTATGATTATTATGTAACACATTTAATTTGGAATTATTTACAGAATTAACATCAGAAATGTCACTTTTTATATTACAGTTACTATTTCTAATATCAATATTATTATCATAATTATCTGTATTTCCAATACCTTTATTATTATCAGTATTACTCATATCATTATAATTAATAGTTGAAGAAGATTTCGAATTATCATTATCATCATATATTGCTTTTTTTTGTTCTAATAACTCTTCCTTACTTAATTTCATTACTTCTTGTGATTTTAATTCTTCATCCTCTTCATTTCTTTTGATTTCAGTTTCTTCTAATATATGGTTATTAAAATTTATATTATCATGTGAACTAGCATTAGTACTATTATTTTTTTCTTCACTACGTTCATATAAATCCATATTAATATTATTTTCTTCTTTATTTTCATCAAAATTGCCTGATTTAACATTTTCTGAATTTAATTTATTTTCATTAAATTCTTCATTTATTATAGATTCAATTGTTGATGAAACTTTTTCATAATTAATCTTTTTTATTTCATCATTATTTTTATTCAAAGATTTAGAAGATAACATAATGTCTTCTTTTAATTTATTTTCATCATAATTTAAGTATTTTCCATTATAATCTATATTAATACAATGATTAATTAAGATTTCATTTTCTTTTGCCAATCTGATATTATAATTATGCAATTGTTGAATATTTTCTAGAATTGATGTGTATAGTTGATGAAGATACTTATTTCTTAAATATATATTTTTCTTTTTATTAGATAATGATTCAAATTGCATCTGAAATTAAAAATATATATATATTTATTTATTTATTTATTATTTATTTATTTATTTATTATTTATTTATTTATTTATTATCAATATGAAATGTAATATGTAATATAAATTTTTAATATTAAATATAATTATCAAATTAATTCTTTTTAAAATATTTATTTATCTAAAAGTTGAAATTAATATTGTTTTAAATATACCATATTTGCGGTATCTTCAATATTACACATTTTTTCTTCAGCAAATCGTTTTGAAACAGCAGCACTTCTATTATTTGATTCGTAAAGATATTTTATCTCATTTTTATTTTGTTCAATTAAGGTTGCGTATGTTTCATTAAGTTCTTTTACTTTTCCATCTAATTTTTGATTTAATTTCGATTTAATTGTTGCTATTTGATTATCTAAATCTTTTTCTTCTTTATTCAATTTTACTGAATATTTTCTCATTTCTTATTATTATTATTATTATTATTATTATTATTATTATTATTATTATTATTATTATTATTATTATTATTACATATAATATTATATTATATATTATAATATTTTAGTTTAGTTTATTTAATTATTTAATTAATTATCTATTATTACCAATTATTTTTTCTATTGTCTCTTGTATACTTCGATCCAAAGTTCGTACTTGTTCCTCATATTTGTATTTATACATATTTCTTATAGTTTTTTCAGTATTTGATTCTTTTGATTTAATTCTTTTTTTATGTTTAATAGCTTCATTTCTATTATTAGTTAATTCATCATTTTGAAGTTTCCATGAAGAATGAAATGCTTCATTCATACTCATATATATTGGTAATTTTTTAGATATATTATTATCTGTAATTTCACCTAATAATTGATCATTTATTTCTTGTAATGCTCGAACATATTCATACTTTTATTTAAAAAATAGAAATTAATACTATTTAATAATTATATTTTTATAATTATTTAATTAAATATTTCACTATATTTACTAATTATAATAATTTTATCTTTTATATTATTTGAAAATAAAATTTAAAAAAAAAAAAAAAAAAAAAAAAAGGGTTACATTTTGTTTTTGTTCTGAATTCAAATTCAAAGTTTCTTTTTTCACATCTTCTTTTCTAAAATTTATATGCATATATATAAAAAAAATACATTAATATATATAAATTTTTCTATAAATTGAAAATATTCTATATTTAATTGATTATAATTCATTATATTAATAAATTTAAATTTAAAACCGTCTTACAGTTCTTTATATGTTTTTTTAAAAAACATTAACGATTTTGATTTTGAATAAACCCTTTAATAAAAGTATAATTAAATATATAAAACAAATCTTTATTAATAAAAATATATTTATATGTATATTAAAATAAAAAAAAAAAAAATTAGTTATTTACAATAAATATGTCATAATAAGGGAAACCTCAGAAGGTGTAAATTCATGTTCTTTTGCATTATTTGTGGATTTTTTATTTCCTTTCTTATTTCCATTTTTTTTTTTAGCTGCCATCTTAAATTTGAAATATAGATCTTAATTATTATATTATATATATTATAAAATTAGAGAATATATATTTATCTATTTTTTTATACATTTTTTATTATGATTTCATCTTAATTTATTTTCTTTTCTTTTATCATATATCTTTTTTTTTTTTTTTTTTTTTTTTCGATTATAAATTTATATTTAATTTTAATTTATTATAAAGTATAAATATTAATATTTTATATATTTTGTATTACTTAATCTCTATTTATAACTAACCATATATATATTTATATTAATAAATTATAATATTTAATAATAAAGTTTTTATTTTTATTCTTTTATTATTTATTATTTTTTTTAAGAAAAAAATTTTTAATTAAATGATTAATTAATCTATTTATTTATTATTTATTTATTTATTTATTTATTTATTTATTTATTTATTCATTATATTATATATTAATAAATATTACATATAAAAAAAGTTCATAAAAAAATTTTTACAAAAATAAAAATAAAAATAAAAAAAATTAAAATCTTTATATACATTTTTCAACTGATATTAATAAAGAGAATGAATTACTATAATATTTTAAAATTATAAAAGTCATATACATTAGTAAATCAACTTAGAGAAAAGTAATAATTATAAACTATAAATATTAACACAATAATATTAATAAATATAAGTAGGTATTATAATAAAAATACATATAAACCAAAGTATTGAAGCCAAAGAAAATTTCATTTTTATTGTTAATGTACATGATATCTTGATAATCATTAATAATATATTTAATATATTTAATATAATATTTACTATATATTTTGTATTTAGAAGAATTAATTATTTTTTATTATGTTTTTCATATAGTAATTAAATAATTAATAAATTTGATAACCCAGAAAAAAAGTGGTTACGATTATTATAAATACAAAAAAAAAAAAAAAAAAAAAAAAAAAAATATATATATATATATATATATATATATAAAATAATAAAAATAATAATATTGAAGTATTTATATTATAATAATTAGATTAGAGAGTGATATTCCAAGTAGAGATAGATATAAAGAATGTTAATAAAAATTTTATGACATTATCGGTGGATAATCCATTCTCAGGTAATAATAATAGCTAACATATATACATGTATTATCAATATTATGTATTAAAATTTTTTTCCATTAAATATAAAACAATTATGAAAATTATTTTATAACTTATATATAAAACTATTATTTTATCTTTAAATTAAAAAATCTATATATATATATTTATTTATATATTTATTATATTTTAATATATACTCAAACTTTGTAAAATATTAAATTTAATTTTAAAAAAAAGAAGATACTTTTGATTAATACATGAAAATTAATTATTGATGTATGACATATATCTCTTTATATCTTATAAGTAAATTATTATAGTTTATTAAGAAAAAATAAACTTAATTTATTATATTTTAATGATATTTATTGTCATTTTCAGAATATAAAAAAATATTGTTTTATTTTTTAAATTAATCCACACGCGGTGTTTATTTTTATTTTATTATTAATTTTTTTTTTTGGATATATATTTATTAATACTACATTGACAAACATAGCAATGGTATTTATAAATAAATAATAATTTTAAATAAATTATAAATGATAATAGTAAATAAATATACAAAATTTAATAATATGGAATTTTATTGGATTTTAAACTATATTATTTTATATCAATATTCTATTAAAATTAAATTTATGAATATAAAATATTTAAAGTTTGGTACATAAACTTTTTTTTTATATATATATATTTAAAATTATTATTTTTTAAAGTTTTCTATATACATATAATAACATATAATAAATAAATTTATTATGTGTCATGCTATAAATATATTCATGGAGAATTGATGTATCCTTTTTTCAATATTTAAATTATTATATATTGTATTACATTATATTATATTATATTATATTATATATTGTATTAAAGAAAATATATTTATATCATACTTTTAATAAAGAATTGTTCCGTTATAATTTTATTTTTTTCTTGTTTTTAATAAGCATAAATTATAAAATTTTATTAAATAATATTAGATTAATTAAAATACCAATTAATATATGAATTATATTTTATACCATAAGCTTAGCAATAAGATTTTTATTTAATAAAACAAATAGTTTATTATGCATAGCTGTATTTTTTATAATTATCAATAATTATTTTTTCTTTATGAATCTCTTATATATTAATGAAGAAATCATAATAATTATACAAAGAAAAATAGGCTTTATTCATATTTATTTCAATTTCTTTTACTATCAAGATTTGAACTGAAATATTTAATATTGTATCCACAAAAAATAACTTCCATGTACTATTAATATAATAATTATTGTAATTATTATTACAATATTTAAGGAATAATAAAAGTACATGTAGTGATTCATTATAAAGATTAAACTTAAGAGTATATTATATTAAATTTTGCGAATTCAATAATTGTAATAATAATAATATATATTATAAAATTATAAAAAAAAAAAAAAAAAAGCAAGTAATTAAATACACAATAACCTTTTTTTAAAACAGTTCAATAAATGAAAATTTATGTAATCATAATATATATTAAAATTAAATTGATATTCAAATTTAAATATTAATTTTATTTTGGAATAATAATATACAAGAAATCGTATTTATTATATATTAAATATAATATTATTACTATTTATATATTTATAATTAATTTTGATTTAATATAAATTATTTATTAAAAAATTATTAAAAATCTATATAATTCAAAATGTTCAAATATTCATTATTTTTTTTTAAATTTTAAATATATAAAGCGAAAATATCTTTATTTAAATTTTTATATAAATTTATTTATATAAAAATGTAAGTAATAATATAAATAATAATTATATAAAAAATGGATTTGTTTGATTTTAATTTTGAATAGATAAATTGCAGAAGAATTATTATGACTAAAAAATAGTATTAAAAAAGAAAATAATTAAAAATAAATTAATTACTCTGCTCCAAAGTAATAAATTACAATGTAACTGAAAAACAAAACAAACAAAACAAGACAAATCAAAAAAATAAAGCAAATATATATATAAATATATACATAAGCATAGATTCATTTTGAATGTAAAGTTTATAATTTTATAATAATTATATTTGAATTATAAGAAGATTAACTAAAAATTATTTGGTACAATTCAAATATTTTAAATAAACAAAAATAAAGAAACAGAAATTGATTATAAATACTTTATACTAATTAAATTTCAAATATTTAATATTTTAATTATTAATAAATATATATGTATATTACTAAACAAATAATAATAATATTATTATTATTATTATTAATATTGATGATAATATGATAATAATATTAATAATAATAATTAAAAAAAAAAAATTAAAAAAAAATTTTAAAAAGTATTAATATATATAAAATTTAATATTATTTTAATAAAGTATAGTATAACAAAATGAAATTCTTAAAAATTTTATTGGTTTGTTCTGCTTTTGTTACTTTTTCTTTAGCAGATGAAACAAAGTCAGAAGAAAATACCAATGAAAATGTTAATTTTAAAGAAGAAGCAGAAAAGGCCTTCAAAGAACCAAAAATTGATACTGGTCATAGAACAAAAGAACAATGCGAACAAGGTTATCAATTGTTACAATCAGTCTATTCTGATATAGAAAAAGATCCTAAATGTACTTATAGTAAAGAATATGCTGACGAAAATGGCTATAAAGGTGATTATACTATGGACCTTAAAAACCGTGATTATTTCTGTTCTTCATGTTTAACAAAATATTTAAGACTCGGTAGTCCAATGGTTAAAGCTTGTGGTAGTAATGCTCCAAAAGAAATGATTTACGATATGTACTTTTTATCATCTGTAAATTCTATTCTTTGTGCTAAAGATAAATTGCATGACAAATACTGTGAAGTCGTCATGGATGAATTATTTGAAAAAGAAGAAAGAAAGCCAGTAGTTAATTGGACGGAAGATTCTCTATGTGGTGAATGTCCATATTATTACCATGATATTTTCAAAGAAAGAGAAGAATTCTATAAATCCCTTCGTAAGGACAGTGCTGAAACATCCTTTTTAGGAAGAATTTTACCTTTACGTGATATTGATATTGATTGTTATAAAGAATTTGATGCACGTAAGCAAGAAGCTATGAAAGAATCTAATAAAAATGCCAATGCTAGTGCTGAAAATAGTAAAAATATAAATTATAATGAAATTCTTAAAGAAGTTCAAAAAGAAGAAAATGAAAAGAGAGAACAAGAAGCTCAAGAAAACAAAGAAAAGAAGGAAAAGGTAGAAGAAGTAGATGATACGAAAGAGGATAATGCTGAAAAAGAAAAGGAAGAAAAAGTCGAAGAAAAAACCGAAGAGAAGGCCGAAGAAAAAACTGAAAAACCAAAGAAAGCATCTGAAGCTGGTGAATTATAAGCAATATTACTCAAAAAAATAAAATTGTAATTAATAAAATATATATATTTGTATATTTTTTCAATTAAATATGGAGATATTAATATTATTTAAACCAATTATTGTTTATTTATGATATAAAATAGATATAAATGTATATATTCATTTTATATAAGCAAATTAAAACATCCTAATATTAAAAAAATAAAAAATAAAAAATAAAAAAAAAAAAAATAAATGTAATTACCAATATCACTAAATCAATATACGTATAAATATATTAAAGCGAAAAACACTAATCATAGATAAATAATCATTTTTCTATAAAATATATATCCACCATGGAAATTCCTAAAATTATAATAAAGGAAATAAAATAAAATTAAAAGTTTTAACATTTATAATAAAAATAATATAGAATAAAAATGTCAATAGTAAATTCATAATAAAATAATATTAAAAATAAAAATGAAAAGGGTAAAAAAAAAAAATAAAAAAAAAAAATAAAATAAAATAAAATAAAAATACAAATAAATAAATAAATAATATATATATATATATAATTTTTTTTTAACATAAAAACATTAAAAATTAATTTTTTTCTTTTTTAAAAATTTTTCTTTAAACCTCTAAGAGAATAAAAAAGAGTAATATATAATTATAATTAATATTTTAATAATTTCGTTTCTTTTTATTTTAATAAAATTGGAATGTTAATTCCAAGTTTAATTTGTAATGGTATTGTAAATTTATTTTCATATTGTATTAGAATGGTTATTAATATTTTTGAAAAAATATGTATTTATATTAATATTTAATTACTATATAATTAAAATTACTATTGATGTATTTTTATTAGAATTTATAGTTTTGGAAACATTATATAATAATATAATATTGTATTAATGTATTTATTTACTTTTTAATTTACTTATTGTTTACATAGTTATTTACTTACTTATTTATCTACTTATTTATTTTATTTTATTTATTTATGTATTATTTATGTATTTATTTACTTTAAAATTTCATCTTTAATAAAATTTTTTAAACATTAATTTAATAAAGTATCTCCGACGAATAATTAATTAGTGATAATAATTTTTTTTTAAAGAAAAATATTTGAAACTTTAATCATTAAAAAAAAATAAAGTTTTATAAAAAAAATTTTATTTTTGAATATAAATAACGAATATTAAAAAAAAAAAAAAAAAAAAAAAAAAAAAAAAAAAAAAAAAAAAAATGAATACTGAAAATACAAAACGATACGCTTGGCTAGAAGATATATTTAGTGGAACTATTAATTACTTAAGTAATTAATAATAAATATTGTATTTTAATATTGTTTAAATGCATTAATAAAAAAAAAAAAAAGTTCTAGGTACTTAATCTATTTAAATATATACATCATTAGAATCGTGTCCGGGAATATGTGAAGTAAAAGTTGGTAGTCGAATGAGCATATCTGAAAATCAAATTAAAGCTTGGGAAAATGTATATACTTCATATAGTTATCTCGAAATATATTGATATACATATAAATTAATTATTAATAAAATACTTTTTTTTTTTTTTTTTTAATATAATCAATAATAATTTATAAAAATGAAAATCAAAAATCAAAAAAGGCTAATTCACCATTTCTTTTACCAAATGACTTAAAATCATTTTATTGTTTTTCTGATGGTTTATTAATTAATTGGAATATACAATTTAAAGGTTCATATAAATAAATAATTTTCTCAATAATAATAAAAAAAAAAAAAAAAAAAAAAAAAAAAAAAAAAAAAATATATATATATATATATATATATATATATAATTTACTTGATGACATCTTAAGACTTATATTTTATACTTTTATATTAATCATTTATTTTTTTTTTTATTTTTTTATATAATGATTTTTATACATTAAACTTAATAATAAATTAAGAAAACTCAATAATACCTCTTGGGCAAATGCAAGTTAATTCATTAGAGAAATTAACAAAAATTCATATCTCTATGAATGAAAGATTAATGATTCATTTTAATAAATATTTCTCGATTGATGATGATACAAAGAATCTTGATAAAGATAGTGATACCACTGAAAATAAAAATATTAAATATAGAAAAAATAATAAGAGTAACTATTATGATGCTACTTCATCATGCATTTTATCTTCCAATTATGATGATGATTTATATAGTTATCAACACGATTACATTACCAATGGTAATATTATGAGTGGTTATCTATTATATGATTGTAAATCATATGGAACAGTAATTCTTCTTTATCATTCAAAATGTACATATATAAGTGTTATTTTAATAAAATAAAATCATAAATTTTTAACATTAGAATTATATAAATTATAGATAGTGATAATAATGATAATAATAATAGTAACAATAACAATAATTGTATAAAACAATCCACAAATTTTATAACATACATTAAATATAATTAATATTATACTAGTAATATTAAATCTAATAATTTTTTTTTTTATTTATTTATTTTTCTTTTATTATTTAGTAAGATCAAAACCGCAGGTGTGGTTTTTAGATAATAATAATGAATGGAACTTTCTTAGTCCAAATTTTATATCTTATTTCAGATTAATGGTAAAAAATTTTGGAATTTATGGATGGCAACTAGCGTATGTTTAAAGCAAGCTATATTTTTATTTTTTTTTATTTTATTTTATTTTATTTATTAAAAAGAAAAAAATAACAATAGTAATAATTAAATATTAATTAAAACTATTAGGTATACAAAAAAAGGACTATATCAAAGTACATTGGTATGTAATAATATATTTTATATATAATTTTTCTATTTATTACGATTAATCGAAAATAAAAATATAATAATTATTTTTAAATTTTTTATTAATATTTAATGCATTGCAATTTATATGATTTAAAAATTCTTAAATTATCAACCATAATAAATATATTAGGATTGGCTAAGTTTTTATGCACCAGATAGAGTAATGTTTTATAATCAAAAAAGAGATTATATAACTGAAGATTATAGTAAATATTAATTTATATATTATTTATAAAAAAAAATTATAATTACTATTATTATTATTAATATTATTGATAATTACGAACATAATAAAATAAAATTATTGATATATTAAACATATTATAAATATCATACTAAACTAAAATAAAATTTAATAAAAAATAATTATAAAAATAAATATCATATTGTTTCATATATTTATTTATAATAGATATTAAAGAATACAATTTAAATAATATAAATAAAAACGATTCAAAAAAATCTGAAGAAAACATAACAGCAGGTGATAATTCATTTGTAGTAAATGAAAGAACAAATGATCATGAACTATTTTTATTGAAATATTTTAGTAATGAAAAGAATTATAGTAAGATACTTAATTATAAAGAAATAAAAAAAATCCAATTAAAGTAATTATGAAAATATTTAATATTATAAAAAGAAAAAAAAAAAAAAAAAAAAAAAAAAAAAAAAAAATTAATAATACTAATAATATATATTTATTACTATTTATTACTATTGAATTTATATTATATACATATATATTGACTAGTTCATTAAAAAAAGTAAAAATAAAGAAAAAGCAATCTATCTAAATTGATGAAAAAAATAATAATAAAACTAAATAATATATATTATTCTATACTAGACTCTATGGCATTATATAGTATAATATATATTGAACTATTTATTTTAATATCACTTTTTCATCTTATCTATATGTAAAATTTTAGACAAATTTATTAATATATATATATATTACTAATATAAAAATATATATGAAAATACTTCCTAGAATTATATCAAAATGTTTTATACTAAAAGAAAAAAATAATAATAATAACTTAATAAAAAAAATAAGGAAAAAATAAAATAAAAAATAACATAAGAGATTGTATTTCGATACATTAAATATCATTGAATAAAATAAATATAATAATTTAATGTATTGAATTAATGTATAAGTAAAATAAACTATAAAAGAGTGTACTATATTTCGGAACGTTGTATTTCATAAAACGGCTTTATATGAAATATGACGTGCTTAAATAAATCGTTCATGTAAAGGTGGTTTAAATTATATTAAATAAATAAAGATATATTTTAATATAATATCAATATATTTAATAATATTTAATTTTAAAGGTATATTTTAATATTTATTGTATAAAAAATAAAAAAATAATATTAAATAATATTTTTTTAAGATATAAATTATATTTTTTTTTTATTTATAGTCATTTGTTTTTTTATTTTATTTGTTTCACTTTTTTTCAATTTTTGGATTTTTTTCCATTTTATGATGGTTAAAAATAAAATATATTTAATTTTTTATTATTTACTATTTATTTAATTAAATTTAATTTTTTATTATTTTTTTTTTAAAAGTGACAATTATAAAAATATAGTGTTTATGAGAAAAAAATTTTTTTTGATGCTTAAAATTTGTAAGAAAATTAGTATTTTTAGTTTATAAATTTAATTAACACTTTAATTAATATTTTTATTTTATTACAAAATGACCCACTCCCTTTTTGAATATAGTTCAAAAATTTTTTATTTTTATAAGCCTCTATTATATAATTAATATTAAAACATGTATTTAATGTATTAAAGCATGTATGATCCATCAAATGTATTTTATTATATATATAAATATCATTAAATTATGTATTCTTAAAAAAATAAGCATTTTGTTTCAAATAAATAAAGTCAGTACATATACATGTATTGAGATTTTTATCAAATTTTATAAAAAAAAAAGAAATTTAAATCATTTATATTTATTTCTAGTTTTTTTTTTATTTATTTATTTGTAATTATTTAAAAAAAAAAAAAAAAAAATAACAACATTAAAAATGTAGGGCGTTAACTTATGAATTAAATTTTAATTTATAAGCCACGTTCCAAAATGCAACTCTCCCCCCTAAATACACTAAATACAATACGGGAGAGTTGCATTTCCCCAAATTGCATTTCGCCAGATTGCATTTCGCCAAGTGGCGTAGTATTAAAATGTTGCATTTCCCCAAGTTGCTATTCGTCAGGTTGCATTTCGACAAGTAGAGTATTGATATAAATAAATGAATAAATAAATAAATATTAATTCAAAATATTTTCTTTTAAAATTGTTTTTATGCGATATTAATAATATTGATTTTATTTATTTATTTAATAATTTTCAATTTGGCGAAATGCAATCTGGCGAAATACAATTTGGTGAAATGCCACATTTTTTAATACGCCACATGCTTTCAAAAAAATTGGCGAAATGCAATTTGGCGAAATGCAACTCTCCCCTAAATACAATACATTCTTATTAAAAGCTTAACCCTTCATTAATCCTAACCCTTAAATGATAAATTCATTATATGAAATTGGGAGAGTTGCATTTCCCCAGATTGCATTTCGCCAATTGAAAATGATTAGTAACAATAATCACAGAAACATCAATAATAATATTTTTATAAATAATTTTGATTGTTAATAATTACCATAAATAATAATAATAGTTAATTATAAAAGTATATTTAATTTAAATATATTTTAGTATTTTGTAAAATAGTAATAAAATAATTATTTACAATATTTATTTTTATATTTAATAACTATTATAAATAATTATTACTATTTTACAACATATTAAAAATATATTATTTGCAAAAATAATATTAAAATAGTATTGATTATTAAATAAATATTATAAAATAAGTTTTAAAAAACAAGAATTGAATTATTTTTTTTCGAAAAAAATAAATAAATAAATAAATAAACAAATTATTTTTATATTTTTATTTTTATTTTATATTCGTTTATGTGTTTATTTATTTATTTATTTATTTATTATGTTTGTTTTTTTGTTTATTTATTAATAGAGAATAAAAATTTAAGTAACGCGCCATTAGGCGAAATGCATCACATTCAGTTTATATCAATAACCAATAACTAAATTATGAAAAATTAAACTTATTTTTATTGAAAATACGATAGTAACACTATTATTATTAAAACTTTTTCTATTTAAGTAGTCATGAAACTCCTGAAAATTTGATTACCACAACCACAAAAAATTCCAAATCAGCTTTAGATTTTACTTCACATATTTATTAAAGCACTTTTTTTAATAATAAAATAAATTTATAAAAAATTTTTTTTTTTTTTTTTTTTTTTTTTTTTTTAAGAAAAAGTTCAAGGTAATAAATAATAGTCAGAACTAATAAAAAATAGAAATAAGAGGTAACCGAAGAAGATAGTATAATTAAAAAAATAATAATAATAATAATAAAATGATAGAGGAGTTAATTCAAATAATACTTGAATAATCAATTGTTTATTCAAAATATGATTAATTTGAATAAATTCTATTTATTATTTATTAATTATTAAAATATTAATATTATAATTTTTATATATTTAATCCTGAATAATATATATAAAAATAATTAATAAACATTACTAATTATTTTAATATATTCTATAACTTAATATAAAATAATACTGAATTGTTACGATGTATAATTTCCTCATATATAAAAATTTTTATTTTTATTTCTATCTCTGGAATGATAAAAGAGGACTTTTTGCTGAATAATATATTCTAGTAAAGGTTTAAATAAATTAAACCAATTTTTTTTATATAATTCATTTACTTATTTTTAAATTTATTTATTTAATAATTCATTTAGTTTTTATTTATTTATTTAATAATTTAATTTATTTATTTATTCAATCAATTTTTATTTATTTATTTATTCAATATTCAATAAATTCATTTAAAATTAATCATTAATACATTGAGATATATAATAAATTTAACAATTTCTCTATAAAAAATTATTAGTGTCTAAAAATCATTTTTTTCCTTTTAATTTAAAATATTGAAATATAAAGTAAAAGTTTTTATTCAAAACTAATTATTTTTATTAATAATTCTAATTAATTATTAAGACTAAATATGTACTTGATTTATACGGAATCAAATATTTTATTCAGAACGTTGAAAACAAGGGAATAATTAATAAAATAATATAATATATTCTAATAAAATAAAAAATAGAAATAATTATATTTTTTATTTATTTTATTTATGTTAATTATTCTATTTAATAAATTATTTTTATTTATATTATTATTTTATTTATACAAATTTTTTAATTAATTATTTCATTTATTTAATTTATTATAATCAATTACATTTTTAATTATAAAAATATAAATTACAAATTTATTAACATTTTTAATTATAAAATTTAATTTACAAGTGAATTTATTATGAGAGAAATTAACTTCATATTTATACCCTACAAATTCGACTAGATCGTTTTAATTTTTCTTACTAGGAGGTAGCGTAGTAAAATCATCAGGAGATGTTTTTTTTTTTTTTTTTTTTTTTTTTTTTTTTTTTTTTTTTACATGAAAGAATGAAGTGATAAATGGTCTAAGATATTATTAAAAAGAGTTTCATACAGAAGTAATATTCAAATAATCTCTTGATTTATTGTTAACAACTAAAAAGTCAATACAAGAATACTTTCTACCACCGTTAGACCAAGTAATACCAGGGATTTTCATGTCCGCACCTCTCAGTACTGTTCCATAATGATTGAAAAATAGATAGGAATTAAAGAAAGAAAGAATTTAGGAATGAACTATTACCGACTTCTTGAAGACAAATACAAAGAGGACTAAAGATGGAATTAAAATGAATATGTCCGTCACGTTTTTCAGAATTTCAACCATTAATACTCCATCTGGTATAGAGGTTTAAAATATTGAGTATCTATTCTTTTAATAAGTTAAGCGTTATGTAATTATATAAAATAACCTTCAAATAATTCGTATTATTATTATAGTTAACTCTTTGGATGAAGTAGATTTCCATATTAATATAATTGTTACTAAATTATTTCTAATAGTTTTATTTTTTATAATTAAATTTGTAATTAAAATATAGCATTCCCTTACACCAATAACTAAACATGTAATTATTAAGCAATAATTTAATATTTTTCATTAATTCTAATAATAAAACTTAAAAGAATTAAAATAAAAATAAATATAAAAATAAAAATAAAAAATAAAAATATAAATATAAATACATAATAAAAATAAAATATTAGGATAAAAATGGTTTTTAAAAATAATATGTATTATAATATTTTATTTGATCTTAAAACATAGTAAAAGTTTGTTTTTATAATAATAAAATAAATATATGTCCAAAATACAATTTTTAATATTTTAAATATTTTAACTATTATGACTTAACCCGTTATATTAAGTCTTTAAAATAACTAAAAATACAACAAAATTATATTAATAATAAAATTTATTTTATAATAGATATTTTAAATAATATAAAAAGAATATTTAAATTATTATTTAATAATTTAATGTAAATCAAATTCATATATAAAAAAATTAAATAATATGGCTAAATAAATAATATATATATAAAATAAAATTATTAAACTTTTTGGAATGTATCTTTCCATATCTTCAAAATCATAAATTTTAATTTCATTCCATAATACTTTATTCAAAATCATTGTTTTTAATTTCATCCCATAAGGCTTGATTATTTGTTGTAACTTCTTCAAAGAACTGCTTATAATAATCGATGTTATCTTTAGTTGGGAAAATTCTTTCAAATTTACCGGTTGGTCTTGTGAATTCACATATACTTTGTTGAACCGCTTCATCTACTGAATCTTTGTATTCACATTCTCCTTCCATAGCCGTACCAGTGAAATGAGAAAATGGAACTAATCCTGCAATATTTAAAATATCCTTAACATTTTGATCATTTAAAGAAGCAGTTTCTTTATCACTTAATGAAGGATGACCATTAATTTCAATAAGCCATGGTTTTGCATTTTGATCTACTATTACATCTAATCCAAATAATTGGAATAAACTATTTGAAGCTAAGTTAAATTCTTTTTGGGCTTCTAATTCTACTCTATTTACAGCAATAAATGATTTAATTATTAAATCCTTCACGCCTTTCCATATATCTGAAAATTCAATATTATAGTTTTCTTTAATATGCTTTTTTACTTCATCTAAAGTCATAACATAACTTGCCTTACTCTCTTTATTTTTTCTTTGTACATGAATATTTGTTAAATGTTTAAAGGTATTGTCTAAATTATTTATGTCAATATCATAATCAGCAGTGGCTAATCTTGCAAAACATTGTTCATTTAAGTAAATTTTTAAAGGATCATGTCCAGTAACTAAAACATAAATTCTAAAATCAAACTTTTTATTATTAATCAATAATGGATTGGAAACATATTTAGTGACAATATCACCACGTCTTACTTTATTAACATCTTTTAAAAAATGAATTCCAATACCATAGGTAGAAAAATTTGGTTTAACTAACCATAAATTATCCTTACTAACTTTATAATCTTTAAAATCCTTTTTAAATTCTTCTAAAGATGTATAAGTGTTTGGCATATAATTATAGTCTTTTGGGAATTTTTTTTTTAAAACATTGTAATTATCATAAAAGTGTTTTTTATTAGATAATTGCTTATATTTTAACATATGATTATATTTCTGATATTTATTAATATTATTTAAATGTAAATTATTTGATAATTCCTTCCAATAAACATTTAAGGCTAAAGTACTATCGGTAATATTAAAATCTTTATAATTAAAAAGTTGAATTTCATTATTTACAAATAAATTCTTTAAACATCGTGGTATTCTTAAACCACTTTTATTTGTATAAGCATTGACAAAATACTCTTCGCTTTCTATATTAATTTTACTAACATTTTCAGTATTTATTTCTGAATCCGGACTTTGGAAATAAACTGTCCTCTGATGGCATTTACAATATTTCGAAGGATTTAGCATATATAAACTTTGAGAAGAAATATCATACTTTGGATTCACACCAGAAATTTCATTAATATTTCCATTTTCTTCATTTATTCTTTGTGGATATTCTAAATAGATATTATCTCTATTAAATTTGCAATAACTCAATGGAGATATTGAAACAAAATTTTGGGAAATTCCACTTGGAAATTCTGGAATCTCTTGATTAAAATTACTTCCTTTTGAATTTACCACGAAATAATAACTAAATAAAATTAATTTCGAATAATTCTTAAATAACATTTTTAAAACTTATTCCAATCAATTACCCTAATAAATATTAATTTTGATTTTTAGTTAAAGTTTTTAATACTTTAATAAGTGTTTTTTAATTCGAATTAAACAATTATTTTAACTCAATTCCTTCCTTCCTTCTTTTTTTTTTTTTTTATGAAATTCTAAAATTATATTAGTTAAATTTTGCTTTAAAGATATAAGATTACTCTACTTATATTTTAAAAGAAAATAAAATAACTATTTTCTAATTCTATATTTATTGTAACGTAATAAATATTTAAAATTGTATTTAAAAAGAAGAATATTTTAGATTATAATAAATCTTATACTTTTATATCATTTTATGCTATTAAATAAAAATTTGAAAGAATCAATCAATAGTATTATGTTGCATTAATATATATTAATTTTTATATATTAACAATATATTCATATATATTAATTTTTCATTTAATTATGATTTTTTTGGTTAAATTTTACCAAGAATCTAATTAAACCTATTTTATACATATTAGTTGATAATATATTAATTATAAAGATAAATTAATTATCAATTGATATATTGATATATTATTATTATATTAATTAGCATTATTATTTTAATAAAAAATTTATAAAATTATTATAAAAATAAATAGTATTTATTGTTATTGAAATAAAAAATGTATAAAATTATTATAAAATGCAATTTATATATACTATTTTAATACTTTTGCATCATTAATATTATTTTATAAACTATACTAGTAAATAATAATATGTAAAATGATAATTAAGGATAATAAGGATATCTGTTTTCTCAAAGCAAATTAAAGAATTAACTATTTTATGGAAAATTATATATTTATAATGTATTGTACATTTTAACTTCCTGTATATGATATATAAATATATTTATCAATATATTTATTCTGTTAATATTAAGAAAATTAGCTCGTAGGAATATTGGTCGATAATTTATTATTAAATTTAAGGTTTAATCAAAAGTTTAATTTAGATAAAAAAATTAATTACTTTAAAATTATAGTTTTTTATTACAAGTATCGCCTTTTTTTTTTCTTAATGTATTTAATAAATGTAATAAATATAATTGATTTTCTCGGAATAGATGCTATGCAGAGAAAGTAATATTTGAACGAACGTAATACATTTTTTCAATGTGGCATTTAACTCATTTTTTTTTAATACATTTATAAATAAATAACTAGTAAATAATAAATAAATAAATAACTAGTAAATAATAAATAAATAAATAATTAGTAAATAATAAATAAATAAATAATTAGTAAATAATAAATAAATAAATAAATACATAAATACATAAATAAATAAATAAATACTAAATACTAAATAATAATAAATAATAATAAATAATAAATAAATAAATAAATAAGTAAATAATTAATTAATTTAGAATATAAATGAGTTAATTATTTTAAATATGAATTATTAAAAAAATAAAACATATTTATAATTATGAATGCTTGATTAATTTTGTTTAAAGAATTTAGTTTAAATTTTTAATTAAAACTTTAATTAATTCTTTTTATTTTTATTATAATTTTATTTAATATTAAATTGTGTATTACAAATAAATACTGATATATAATAATAATATATATCGTTTAAATAGTTTAGGATATAAATAAATTAGTTTAGAAAGCCTCTTTTATATAGTTATTAAATCATGTATTGTATTTTATGTAATAAAATATGTACGTTCCATTAAATAAGTTTTTTAAATAAATAAAAACTTTAGTAAAAAGTAAATATTCATTTACAATTTCTTTTGTAAAAATTCTTAATATTTTTATACAATTATGTTGTTTAAAAATAATATTAAAGTATCTTTATAATAAAATAATATTAATTTTTGTTTGTTTATAATTATTTATTTAAAAACGTAACTTTGTATAATATGCCACATTTCAAAATGCAATATTACAACAATTTCATTTTGTATGGCTAAATATAAGCATAGGTCATTTAGAATTAATTAATCTATTATAATATAAATTAAATAATATATATTGCTTTATAATTAACAAAATATCTAATATTAAAATAAAAATTCAAATTAATTAACATAAAATTATTTTTATTATTCAAACATAAATTAATATCACATATCAAATTTATATCTAATGATTTTATAATGCTCTTTATAAGTGGCTTGCTTTCTAAATATTTCCTTAAATTATTATTAATATATATAATACTTTATATAAAAACTCATTAAATAGTTCATATTAAGGAATGTGTATCATTTCGCAATTGTGCATTAAACAATGTGGCTTAAATATTTTAATTAATTAAATATTTTATTATAAAATATTTTAAATAAATAAATAATAAATAATAAAAAATAAATACTAAATAATAAATAATAACAAATAATAAATATAATAAATAATTAATAAATAAATATAATAAATAATAAATATAATAAATAATTAATAAATAATAAATAAATAATAATAAATAATAAATAATAAATAAATAAACAATATTTATTTATATATTTATTTTTTTTAAAAAAAACTTTTTAAGTCATATTTTGCGAAATGCACAATTGCGAAATGCACACAACAAGAACAACTAATTAAATTATTAATTATAATTAAATAGCATAAAAATAAAATATTTTCTCTGTATTAAGAGAGGTGTGCGAGAAAGTTATTAGATAGTTTTAAATGCATAATCAAGTATAATTAATTTTACTTGAATAGATATGTAATCATAATAATATAATTAAATAAATATATTTTTTTTTATTATTATTCTTTTATTTCTTAATATTTTCATTTATTAGTATTTTTGCTTTTTTTTTATAAACAATTTATTTTTTATATTTATTTTTTATATGTTAAGATAATAATTGAATTTCCATTTAATTCAATTTCAATTTCAATTTCAATAATTCAGTTATTTGAATTTCAATATTAATAATTAATAATATAATAATTATTATTAAAATATTTAGGAATTAGTCTAGGCCAACTAATTACTAAATATTATTAACATATTGAATTTAATATATATTAAATAATGTAAACACGTGATTGTCATTAAATTAATTTCTACATATTATATTTTAATTATAAAATATAATATTTAGCAATATTTGATTCTTATATTTTATTTATATTAAATACACTTATATTAATATTATTTACATATTCATATTAATAATTAATATTTTAATAATTAATTATTTTATATAAATACATGTTTAAATTCTTTGATTAATCCTTTGTAGGATTATTGTAATTTAAATTATAGTAATAATTATATAAAATAATAATGTAATAAAATATTATTAAGATTAAATAAAATTTATATTTTAAATAAAAAACTTAATTATAAAATTTACTAATAACAATATGTTTTAAATAAGAGTAAAATTAAGTTATTAATTAATTACTATAATTTGGCATCTTGACCTAATCGTTAAGACCAAATTATCTAAAAACTTTAACATTATATTATTAATAATTAAAATATTTCTTTTAATAATTAATTATTAACACTTTTTTAAGTGTATATTAGTTTTTTTTTTTTTTTTTTTTTTTTTTTTTTTTTTTTTTTTTTTTTTTTTTTTTTTTTTTTTACAGGTTACTGTAGAGGGCGAGGTTCGAATCCTCGGCATGGCACCAAATAATCGGATGAGGTTTCTATCCTGAGATATCACGAGACCACACGTGATATTCATAAGGCTTTCCAATCGCCAATGATTACACCCACTAGGGAGGAGTTAATGATTCCGTTCTGATGCTCGTGGTCAATAGAGATATATGTAGGAACGTTAGGAATGCATCTCCGGGCAGTGTGTAACGATTATTGAGAGTGGGGAAGCTGTTACAGTATGCCAATAACTCATCACCTTATAGGAGATGGGTACCCATATGTGCAAGTCTATGTTTTTATTAGTTTTTTTTTTTTAAAGTAATGTTTATATATTATTATAAATTAAAAGCTTCATTACCTAAGGCAACCTCCCAATATATATAATAAAAACTTAACAAAATTTTTAATAAAATAAATTTATAAATCATGAAAATAACATGATAAAAAAGAAACGTGATATAAAATAACGTGATAAAGATAAATTTATGCTATAACATAAATTTATTTGGATATTTAAATTACTAAATATTTTAATATCATAAGACTTTATAAAAAATTATAATATATAAATAAATAAATAAATAAATAAATAAATAAATAAATAAATAAATAAATAAATAAATAAATAAATAAATAAATAAATAATAAAATTTCACCTTAAAAAGGAACCGAGTTATATTTAATTATAGTAATAATTAAAACTCTATCAGAAGTAATTAAATATACTTATTAATTTATTCCTATAGATACATTTTAATATTTATTTAATATACTAATATTAAATTTATAATCTTTAATATTTATTTTTTAAATAATTTATGCTTTTATAAAAATTAAAAAAAAAAATACTAATTAAACTAAATTAAATTCGAAAATAATACACATTTTATATGTCTTGAAAATTTTGAAAAAAGTCTTATGAAAATTTGAAAAGATCTTGTTACTGGAAAGGTAGGATATTTAATTATCATAATTTATAATAAAAATAAAATAATTTTAAAGGTTTTCACTATATGTCAGTTGAACAAAAAAAAAAAAAAAAACAAAAAAACAAACAAACAAAAAAACAAACAAAAAAAAAACACTATTCTTTACTGAAAACTATTCTATTAAAATGGAAGCTCCTTTTTATATATTTAGGATTAAATATAATTGGAATTTTAGAAGTAGTGAATAATTAATTTCCTAGGATGGTAACGAATAAAGACAATAATTAGGAGAAAAAGAAAGAACAATGCAATATATTGAATATACTATTGTTGTTGATAGTAAAGAAGATAATGATAATGATTACAAATTAATTTATATGATTGAATATTACATTAGTTTAGATGGTAAATTTTAAATTTATCATCTAAACAAATATTACTGGGAGAAATATTCATCAATATCTGGAATAAGAACTTCCATTATATATGATTCTAAATTATTATAAGAAAAATAATTTATAAAGTATTACATTAATTTTCAATCCTCAAATGTAAATTAGATATATTAAACTTTTCCCAAACTAGATATGATATTGATGAATTAGAGGTGAAAGCAATAACAGTGATAACTTATACTAAAGATATATGATGTAGTTAATAAGGATAGTGTGGAATACTTCTTTATTGACTTGTTTTTTTTATAATTTTCAATTAGTTATTGAATTAATTTCATACTACATTTATTTATTTGAAGGCAAAATATAAAAGGTTGAATGAATCTTTAATTTAATCCATTAGAATAATTTTATCTATATTCAATGATATAATTGATGAGTTCTTTATCATTCATATCTATAGCATTAGCTTATAGATCTATTTCTGCTATTTTATTTCTATACCTTATTCTTATTTATAAAATCATTTTTTTAATTCGTTTGACAATGTTGATGATGATAATATTTTAAAATTCATTTTTAGTCTTAGATATTAAATATTTTAATATGATCCTATTGTAATTATATTCAGAAGCTACATATTTAAAATAAAATTTCACTTAACAAATAACATTATATTTCTTTGGTAATTATGAATTAATATTTATCTTTATCGTTATCTTTATTTTTTTCTTTTTTATTCTTTTTATATAATTTTTATTATCGAAATAATTGATACTTTAGCTTCTATTGAAAATTATTGATTTCATTGTGGAAGGAAAAGTAGGTAAAGTAGATGGGATTTTTTTAGATATTTGAGGAAACATTCATTAGAAATTATCTTAGATATGCTAAAATAAATATGCAATAAATCATGCATTTTTTTTTTAATTAATATTATAGGAAATGTTTGTGAATTTGAGGGAGAATAATTTCGTATTCTTAAACCAACTATTATTTTATAATTTAAAAATCGACCAATTTTTGAATTAAATGAATTTATAATTAAAAATACGAATTAATTCAAAAATTGGTCGATTTTTAAATTATAGAACAGTAGCTGGTTTAAGATTTTTACCATTGTTTTATTACTGATACTGCCATTCTTGTAAATTGAAAATGATAACTTTTTTTTTTTTTTTATTTTTTTTTTTTAATAATGATAATAAATGAATTGAGAATTTTCGCAATTAATATTATAAGATATAACTAAATTTTTTTCATAATGAAATAGATATATAAAATAGATATATATTTTGTTTAATTAGTTACAAATACTTCATGTTTTATATTTTCAACATTACTTAAAAGTATGATTGTGAAATCATTATTTACTATTGGTATATAATCAATTCTTTATTACTTATTTCATAAATAAAAATTAGCTTTTTTTTTTTTTTTTTTTTTTTTTTTTTTTTTTTTTTTTTTTTTTTTTTTTTAGTGAGACTAAATTTACTTATTCATTGAAATAAATAATTTAATAATAAAGCTTTATCTCTTGTATTGTTAATTATTAAAAATTAAATCTTTAAACTCCATTATATCCAAAAAAAAAACTGTTAAAATATATTTACTATATTTCATTTTATATTAACCAATCAATTAATTTAATAAATAATATTCATGTATAAAAGCTTTCTAAATGAATATGTTTTTCTTCAGTTCTATTTTCATAAAAAAATATATTAATAAATAATAAAATATCTATAATATAAATAAATTAAACTATTATTTAATTATATAAACATTAATGTGTCTAAAAGATTAAGAGTCTCAATCTACTAATTGAGTTTGAATTAAAATAAAGTTAAGTTATAATATAAATTAAATTTTTCTATTTTTACCTTTCAATAAAACCAAAGAACTAATAAATTATTATTTTTATTATTTATTGTATTTTATTTATTACCGAAACAAATCCATAAGAAATAAAGATTTTTTTAATCAACAATAAATAAAATTATAGTTAAATTGTTAAATAATAAAATTAATATCATCAAGATGAGAAATTTATTGTCAACTGATGATATTAATATTAAAAGAAAATAAAAATGATATCATCAAGATGAAAAATTTATTGTCAACTGATGATATTAATATTAAAATAAAATAAAAATGATATCATCAAGATGAAAAATTCATAGTCAACTGATGATATTAATATTAAAAATAAAATAAACACAGTATCATCAAGATGAGAAATAAATAGTCAACTGATGATACTAATATTAAATTAAATTAAATCTAATATCATCAAGATGAGAAATAAATAGTCAACTGATGGTATTTAGATAAATTTGAAACTAAAATATTATTAATATAAAAAAAAGTATAAATAAATTAAAGTAATAATAAAAAAACTAATTATATGTATTAAATAAAATTTTGAATAAATCACATTATATAATATATCAAATATATTAAAATGAAATTATAAAACTAATCAATGAATAAAAAAATAAAAATCTAATCAAATAATAATCACCTTTTATTTAATCAAAATTAATAATAAATTAAATAATATAAATGCCTTATTTATTAAAGTTTGGTATTACAATACTAAATGAGATAAAAATAGTAACAAATTAATGAAATCAAATTTAAGTAAAAATTAAAATGAGAATTTTTAATATAACAAATTAATACTAATAAATTAATAAAAATTTACAGAATTAAATATTATAATATTTTTTTTTAAAACTACTAAAATATTTTTATCAATTGAGATTTTAAAAAAAATATATAATTAATTTAAAACAATAATAAAAATTTTAAATTTCAAAAGTACTCGAAATGGCTGGAAGAAGAAGAAACCAAGAACAAGTTATCAACCTCACCGGAGAAGATATTACACATAATGGAATAACCTTTAATTATTCCGAAAATTTCAACCAAATTACTGAACTAAATACAGAAAACTACCCTGGTTGGAGAAGAAAAATTCTGTATTTGCTAACAATAAATAAATTAACCAAATATGTCCTTCATCCAATTGTAAAGAAGTTAAGAAAGAGAGATATAAGAGAAGAATTAACAGATTACCCGGAGGATCAATTTGATAGTTCGTTAGTTTATGAAAAGAACACTAAAAGCATTGATATAACTAACGACATCACGGCCAAATGGATTATCATAAATGGGCTTGGAGAACAAACACAAAAACTAATAAATGGAAATGAAAAGACCGCTTTTCAAATTTGGAACATCTTCCAAGAATCGTTTACCAAAAGCAAGGAAAGAAGAAAAATCGAAATCCAAAACAAAATTGAAACAATGAAGTTTGACACCAAGACCGATATAAATATATTCATTGCCAATTTGCAAAATTTAATAGACGAACTTGAGAAAATTGACAATGACCTTAGTATAAATACAAAAATAGGCATTCTAAATAGATGCTTACCTGAAGATCTAAGGTGGATAAACGTCTTTCAACACAAGAGTTGGGAATTATGCTGCTCATACGTTAAGGAAATCATCCCTAATATCGTTTTATCTAATTTAAAAGAAAAAAATTCCATTCAGGAAAACAACAATAATAATGTTCTCTTCAATGCTGAAACAAGAAAGAGCAAGAATTATCGAAACAATAATAGAACTAAAGGTAAAAGAAAAAGTCTCAAAAGGAGTAGTGGAAGATGTAACTATTGTGGAAGAAGAGGACATTACTTCTATGAATGTAAATTCAGAAAAAATAATTTATATAAAAATCAAAACAAAAATAAATTTAATAAAAGAACTAAAAACAAAAGAAAATTTCAAAACGATATTAATTATCTGAACACTAATGATGCCTCTTCAAGTAATTATGACACAATATACGCAGATGCCTTTACTAAAGATTATAATACAGAAAATAATATTGAATTAAATTACTGTAACATTGAAAAAGAATTTTTAAATGAAGATAGTGACAAAAACTTTCTTTCATGTTGGATTTTGGACTCCGGTGCTTCAATCAATATCACAAGCAATCTTAATCTTCTAATAGACATAAAAAAATGTAATGAAGAAATTAATCTAGCTAATGGACAAATAATTACAGCTGTCCATAAAGGAAAATTTAAGGGGTATGTAAACAACAATGAAGTAATACTTAATGAGGTATACTACTCTCCAGCCATCAATAAAAATTTAATATCTATATGCAAATTACTAAAAGAAAATTATAAAATTGTTTTTAATAATTCAAATAATAAATCATATGCAATCATTTACGATAGCAATGATAAAAGAATAGTTAACATCACTGCAACCAAGACTAATACATTTAAAATTTGGTTTTCCAATAATAAAATAAATCTCAATAATAATAACAATCAACATAATAATTTAGAAATAAATTTCACTACACCAAATGCAGCAAAGAGATTAAATTTATGGCATAGAAGATTATGTCATTTTGATATTAGTCATATTAAAAACAAATTATTAAAACTTAATACACCAGTTAATCAATGCCCAATTTGTATGAATTCAAAACTTAAAAATAAACCATATAAGCAAGCAATAAATAAGTCGAAACATATATTTGAATTACTTCACATGGACTTGGTTGGACCTCTTCCTGAATCACTTTATGGTAACAAATATCTTTTTACAATCCTCGATGACTATTCACGCTATGGATGGACTTTGTTTTTAAAATCTAAAAGTGACACCTTTAACTCATTTTACAATTGGTTTTTAAGTATTAAAAATAAGTATAATACTAGAATTATATATATTCGAACGGATAATGGTACAGAATTTTGCAATAATAATTTTAATTTATTCTTTAAATCTTATGGTATCAAACATCAGCTAACTGTACCATATAACCCACAACAAAATGGAAGGGTGGAACGATTCAATGGCACCCTAATTAATTCCGCCAAAGCTATGCTGAATGACTCTAAACTTAGTCACCAATTTTGGGAAGATGCTACCTCAACTGCTAATTATATACATAATCGCATTCCACACAAAGGAATAAATATGAAAATACCTTATGAAATAATTAACAAAACAAAGGTCAACTATTCAAATATTAAAGTATTTGGATGCAAAGTTTATTTCTTTATTCCTAAAGTCTTTAGATCTAAATTCGATAACAATACTAAACCAGGGATTTTTCTAGGATACTCTGAAAATCCATCAGCTTACAAAATTTTAGATATTACTACTAATAAAATAATCCTATCTAGATCTGTTGCTTTTTTCGAATCCAATCCTGGAAACAGTTATCTTAAAGAATGCTCACCTGAATTTTCCAATTTTATTCCGGATCACGAAATCAGGGGAAATAATACATATAATACATACTATAATAAAAATACATACGATACCAATACATATAACATTAATCATAATATTCAACAAAGATTAAATAAAATTGATTATCCAAGTTCTAATGAATTTTTTAATTCAGAAAACATCCTAAGAAATTCATCAATATTAAATAATATCAATATACAAAATATATACGAAGATATAATCAATAAAAATAATTCTAAGAATAAAAGAAAATATAACAAAAAACAAAGAAATAATAATTACAGTAACAATAATAGTAACAATAACAATGAAAATATCAATAATAATAACCATAACAATAATTTCATTAATAATAATACAAATAATAATAATAATATAAACAATAATAAAATTAATAATAATGACATAACCAATAATAATTTTATCAATAATAATAATATAAATAATAATAATAATAATAATACAAATAATAGTAATAATAATAATACAAATAATAGTAATAATAAAATTAGAATTAATAATAATAATATTGAAAATAATAATAATAGCCAAAATAGAGAAGATAATAATAATAAAATAAATGATAATACAGCCAATAAAACAATCAATAACAATAATAATATTGAAAGCAGCAGAGTAAATGACAACACAATTATCAATAAAAATTATATTCAACGTAATGGAAACGAAATTATAAATACTTTATTGACTAATAACAATTCATTTAAATTAAATAATATCGAGACCAATAATAAAAAAAGAACTATGAATGTTATAAATGAAAGTAATAACAAAAGAAGAAAGACAACAAATACCTTAAGAGAACCAGAAAATTATAAAGACATTCAAAATTTAATCGATAGAAAAGAGTGGATTAATGCAGTAAATGAAGAATTAAGCAATATGAAAAACTTAAATGTATTTAATACAATTAAATATATACCCAAAAATGCCAATGTAATTTCCTCACGATAGATTTTCAAATATAAAAGAAATGCGAATGGCGAGATAACAAAAAGAAAGGCAAGATTGGTAGCACGAGGTTTTACCCAAGAACTTGGAATAGACTTTCATGATACTTTTGCACCAACGTTAAAACACGACTCTATCAGAATTTTAACTTCAATTGCAGCCCAAAATAATTTTAATATAGAACAAATCGATATAAACGCTGCTTACCTTAATGCCAAGTTAAGTGAAAATATTTATATGAAACCTCCAGAAGGTCATCCAGACTTTAATACAAAATACTGGAAATTAAACAAGGCAATATATGGTCTGAAACAAAGCGGAAGAGAATGGAATAAAGAAATTAATAAATTCTTAACTAAAATAGGACTTAGAAGAATGGTAAGTGAACCATGTATATATGTAAAAAATGGTAAAAATAAAAACATTTTATGTATCGTCGGTATTTATGTTGACGATATTTTAATTGCTGGAAAAGAGAATGAAATTAAAATTATAAAAGAATATTTCAAAAGAAAATATAAAATAAAAGAAATTGGAGACGTGTATTTCGTTATCGGAATAAAATTTGTTAAACACAAAAATGGATATTTTATGCATCAAAGAAGATACATTATAGAGGTTTTAGAGAAATTCAATATGAATAATGAAAAACCATTAAGGAATACAAAACCAATTACGGACGACAAACTTAGAAATATAAAGTTTAATCAAACTACCTACCGAAGTGCAATAGGAAATTTACTCTACATTGCTATATGCACCAGACCTGATATTCTATTTTCGGTAAGTAAAGCAGCACGAAAATCAAATAATCCGAATATGGAAGACTGGAACAATGTCGTACGAATACTAAGATATCTTAAAGGAACAACGAGTTACGTGATAAACTATACAAGGAAACTAGGAATAGAAGCCTTTGTTGATGCCGACTTTGCAGGAGATACTGAAACCAGAAGATCAACAACAGGTTTTTTAGTAACCATGGGCAACGCACCAACTAGCTGGTGTTCCAAGCTACAACACTGTGTGTCAACATCTACTGCAGAATCGGAGTATTATAGTCTGAGTGAATGTGGCAAGCACTGCATTTGGTATTTAAACTTAATGAAAGAATTATATTATAATATTAAATGTATTAAAATAAAAATAGATAACAAAGCTGCCATATTCAACAGCAAAAATCAATCCATTAATCCGAAGACAAAACATATTGATATAAGAATTCATTATATTAGAGAAATAATAAATAAAAATTTTATAAAATTAGAATATATTCAATCTCAAAATAATTTGGCCGATGGATTCACTAAATATCTGAATAACACTCTTATGGAAAAATTCAGAAATTCTTTATTATATAAAATTGAGGATTTAAAATTTTAATTCTAAAAAAATAGTTAAAATTAAACAAATGTAACATTGAAACGAAGTTACATTTGAGGAGGAGTGTTAAAATATATTTACTATATTTCATTTTATATTAACCAATCAATTAATTTAATAAATAATATTCATGTATAAAAGCTTTCTAAATGAATATGTTTTTCTTCAGTTCTATTTTCATAAAAAAATATGTTAATAAATAATAAAATATCTATAATATAAATAAATTAAACTATTATTTAATTATATAAACATTAATGTGTCTAAAAAAAACTTACAATAATAACTTGTTGAACATAAAAATAAATAAATAAATAGATAAATAAATAAATAGATAAATGAATAAATAAATAAATGAATAAATAGATAGATTTATAAAAAGTTAGATTATTGTAAAAAATTAAAAATTGAAATAGAAATAAATAAAGAATTTAATTAATGATAATTTTTAAATATTATTTTATTATGTATTATTTATTATATATATATATATATATATATATAGATTTATATATAAAATATATAATTTCTTTCTTCATACTTTTATTATTTTTAAAAATATATAACAAGAAAAAAAATTCTCTTTTTTTTTTTTTTTTTTTTTTTTTTTTTTTTTATTTTTATAGTATTGATTTTTCATAAATCAATTATGAATAATTTTTAATATGATTTAAAATTTTTTTTTTTTTTTTTTTTTTAAAATCTTAATATATTTATATTATTAAATAATAGTGATTTTATAGATAATAATTATAAATAGCTTTATATATTTATATTAATAAATAAAGTATTTTTAAAAATATATAACAAGAAAAAAAAATCTCTCTTTTTTTTTTTTTTCTTATAGTATTGGTTTTTCATAAATCAATTATAAATAATTTTTAATATAATTTAAAAAAAAAAAATTTTTTTATAGTATTGATTTTTCATAAATCAATTATGAATAATTTTTAATATGATTTAAAAAAAATTTTTTTTTTTTTTTTTTATTTAAAATCTTAATATATTTATATTATTAAATAATAATGATTTTATAGATAATAATTATAAATAGCTTTATATATTTATATTAATAAATAAATAATTAAAGAATTTTCTTTACATTGTAACCACTACAATGTAATTAAGAAAATGTGTGAATTTTTTATTAATTTTTATTTTATTTTATGGTGGTAGTAGTAGTAGTTGTAGCTTTATCGCTTTACACACACCTTTTTTGATTTATAAATCATTAATAAAAAAAAAAAAATTTTTTTGTTTCTTTATTTTCCTTTTTCAGATTTTCAAATCTTCAATTTTTTTTTTTTTGTTTAATTAATGATTTTTATTTTTAATGTTTTATTTATATTTTTATTTTTCTTTATTTTTTAACTTGTTTAAATACATTGAGAGTAGTATTGATTGTATTTGTGGCAAGTAGAACCAGATTTACAACAAGTTGGACCACTATAACTAGTGCCGCCACATTGTCCAAACTTTTGAACACAATTAACATTATTAGGTTCAGAGGTGGTAGTAGGTTTAGAAGAGGTGGTGGTTTTTACATCGGCATCTTTAATGGTTTCAGTAACAGTAACAAAGACTGTTTCAATAATCGTATTAAGTTTTTCAACTGTAACATAAACGGTACTTTGACATGAATCGGCATTAGTAGTAGGGCTCTCGATAACCTCAGTGGATGTTGGAACTGAAGTTACAGTTTCAGTTTGAATTATGGGTTCATTATCTAAACTCTTATAATAAAATTTTTCACTTTCACCTTGACGGTGATCTTCAATGGCGTATGAGTCTATTAAAGTCGTGGATAAATTGGAGCCATATTGGTTTTTACAGGAGTTAACACAGTAGACATCGCCATCTTTCTTAATGCAGCGAGGAGGTTCCTCTAATAAACGCTTATCATCAATGATATCAGCGGCAATATCGTACTTACCTTGAACAATACAGGCATAGTATTTTTCACAATTTTCAGGGGAAAAGACAAAGTTTCCGGTACAGGCAGACTTTCTTTTGTTTATGAATTGGGCCTTAAATGAAGAAACGTTACAGGTGACCTCTTCCTCCTCTCTCTTTTTTCAATGGAAGTTTGATTAGTATTGGAAGAAGAAGAAGGTGGAGGTAAAAGAACTTCAATAGGAATACCGCCACCGACGGCATTCATTAAATTTTTGTAGTAGAAGTCAATAGCCTTAGAAGGAGTTCCTTCATAGTAGGAATTACAGTAACGACCTTCTCCATCACCAACACATGGTTCAAATGCTCTTGAATCAGTTTTCTTAAGACATACATAGGTGTACTGACCACTTTCTAATTCACGATAGTAAAAGTAGGCTTTTTCTTTTTCAATGAAACAATCTGAGATACTATTAATAAAACTTTCATTGTAATCACGAATTATATGACTATTGACATATTCAAGACATTCCGTAATGTTATATTTGTCAGAATTAACATTACATAAGGGGTAAGTACTTTTCACAATTTCAGCATTGGTCTCAACATTTTCTAAATCTCCTTTGAAACAAACTAACTTTATTTGAGGATTGACAGAACTTGGAAAGTATATACTCCCATCCAAATTTAAATTAAAGAAAAGTGAATTATTAGTTTTAAAACAATCTGTTATTAATTGCTTTTGTTCATTATTTATATAATAATTAATACTGACTTTTATAACATTAACAAAAGTCAACATTAAAGATATAATAAAAAATAATGATTTCATTTTTATAATTACTATTATAATTATTATTAATATATATATATTTTTTATAGGTTTTTAATTACTTTTTATTTAGTCAATATATATAAATTTTTTTCTTTTTTCTTTTTCCTTTTAATTGTTAATTATTTAATGTAATTATTTGTTTGTTTTTTCTGTATTTTTATATTTCTGTACTACTACTTCCCTCCTTTTTTTCTTTTTTTTTATATATATTTTTAATAAATAATTGAAATGATTTATTATAAAAATAAAAAGGGATATTTATTTATTTATATTCATTCCAAAATTAAACAAAAAAAAAAAAAAAAAAAGATAAAAAATGTTTATTTTTCTATAATTAATTATGATAAAAATATATTTATATTTTAATAGTTAATATATATTATAGTACATAACAATATATATTAAGATATTAAAGTGTTTTCCTATTTATTAAAAAAAAAATAAAAAAATAAAAAAATAAAAAAATAAAATAAAATTAAAATATAATTTAAAAAAAAAGAAAGAAAAAAAAAAAGAATAATAATAAAATTTAATTAAAAAAATTTTTTAATTAAGAAAAACTTCACATAAACTTTAATTTTTTTTTTTAGATTTTTTCATTACATTTCAAAAAATTTTTTTTAAAAAGTAACACTTATAAAGCCATTTTGACAAGTTTATGACATTCAGAAATTTTATTTAAATCAAAGATTTATATAAAAAAAAAGAATGAAAACATATTATACTTTCGTAAATAAAAAATAAAATTTTTATTTATATATATATTTATATATATATTATTATTATTATTTATTCCAGTAGTAGAAACAATTATAAATTAATAATAAATAATAAATAAATATCAATTCATTTTTATTCTTCTTTTTTCTTTTTTCTCTTCTTTTTTCTCTCTTTTTTTTTTTTTTTTTTTCTTTTTTTATTTTACATGCTGCATTAGCAATGTTACTTTTGTTACATTTAGGTTTATAATGACTCATTATCAATCTATTTATTAATATAAAAAATTTTTGTTAATAACTTTATATGTAATAATATATTATAAATATATTTCAATTAATAAAATTACTGATAAATCAAATAAAATTATTTGATTTATCAGTAATTTATTTTAATTGCAAAGCAATTACTGGTATTATTAATTTTTTATTTATTTAGAAAAGGCTTTAATATTATAATCATAAAACAATATGACCATAATTTGAATTATTTTGATGAGCATTAATATATTCTTAAACTAACAATATATATTTAATAATTTAAATAATTATTATAGGATTAATAAATATTAAAGATAATATTACGATTACTTTCATTATTAAATATATATCAATTATTATTATTATTCTGATGATGATGATTATTAAAATTATAATTATTATTATAATTATTTATTATAATTATTATTTATTATAACTATTAAAATTATTAAAATTATTATAATTATTTAGAATATATTTATTTATTTATTCTAATTATTTTAATATTTCATATTATCTTTAAACCTTTTGTACTTAATATCATAAATTTAATGATTTATCTGGAAAAATTATGAAGATATTTTTTATATATATGTTGGCGTTACACAAAGTCATAAATTATGATAAAAGAAAGATAAAATATAAAATAGAGAAAAAAAAAAAAAAAGAATACAGAAATAAAGCATTATTTTATTTTATTAATAATTAATAATAAATATAAAATAACTTTAATTAGTTTCTTTTTTTCTATTTATTATCTATAGTTATTTCATTATTCTAATTTGAATTTCATATATATTAAAAAAAAATACAATACATTTTCATATTGATATATAAATATGATTAAAAAAAAATACAATACATTTTCATATTGATAAATAAATATAATTAAACAATAATTATGTGCATATTTGAAAATAATATATATATATTTCTTTTATATATCTATAAAAAGGTGCTATACTATTTCTCTAAGAATCTTTTAATTTCCATATTCTTCCTCCATCATTTTCAATGGTGAATCCTGTTTCTGGACCTTAATTATATTTATCTATTATTATTGTCATTATTATTATTATTGTTACTACTATTATTTATATATTTGTTATTAATTAAACACCATTTTTTTACAATTATTTTTTTTTATAAAGAAGAAAATTTTTATAAATATTTATATGTTTATTATTAATAATATTTTAATATAATTATTTTATTTAACCCATTTAATTTCTATTTTTATAGTATATCATATTTATGATATAAATCAATAGTAAAGTAAAATTCTAAAAATAAAATTAATTATTAATATTTTTATATATGATAATAATTTTATTAATGGAAAAAAATTTTTTTTTTAAATTTTTTCTTGTTTTTTCAGGTACATCTCCAACAGTAGTTCTAATTGATACATTTTCAATGCTTGTCCAATTAACATAAGAGTTTTTCTTATGTTAATTAAACTTTAAATAATTATAATTAAAACAAAACAAAACAAAACATAACAAAAAATAATCTATTGGTCTAAATTTTATATTTCATTTAAAAAAAAAAAAAAAAAATAAACTTTAAATAATTAAAATAAAAATAAAAAAGCAATAATTTATTGTATATATATGTATATATATCTTATAATATCTCATTTAAAGAAAGAAAGAAAAAAAAACCAAGAAATGTATTTTTAAATTTCTTTTTTTAATAATAAAAAGTAAAGAACAAAAAAAAAAAAAGGAAATAAATAAATACAAAGAATATAATAAAGGTATTTTAATAACTATTTTTAATAATAAATATAAAATTTTTTAAGAAACTTATTAGAAATTAATAATTAAAATAATAATAATAATAATAATAATAATAATAATAATAATAATAATTATAATAATAATAATAGATATATTTTAAATAATTGTAATTTGAAATAGAAAAATAATATTCTATTATATAATATCCTATATCTCATTATATTATAAATACTTTAGTAAACTCTTATTTAATATATAAATATTTTCAAAAAAAAAAAAAAAAAATTTAATAATTGTAAACAAATAAAAATAATAAAGAGGTTATAGAAGAAATATATTTAATTTATTAATTAATGATTATAGTTTATTATAAAATTCTATGATTTATTTTTAAAAAAAATTTATTATATCAATCTCAACTTTAATTATTTTATTTTATTTTTTTTTTTTTAAAAAAAATTATTTATATATATGTTATTATTAAAAATAATTCTTAAATAATTTTTAATTGCTAATTCTATTATATAATAAAAAATATGGACTTAATTTATGAAGAAAGAATTTTTATAATTTTAATTTATTTTTATTTAATATTTTTTTTTTTTTTTTTTTATTTTTTATAATAAAATTAATAACTTTTAGCTTTTCTCTTAATTCTTCTTAACAATATCAGACAAAAAGCCAAATAATATGTTAATATAAAGCATAAATCTATACAAGAATTATGTAAGAAGCTAGAAGCAAGAAACCTTTGCTTGAAGTGCTTAACTAGAAACCTCTATAAAATATATATCTAAACTATTCTCATACTATATTCCTTTTTATATTTATTACTACCAACATATGTGTAATATACAACTACTAATTACATTGTAATTGTATTACATTATTAATACAATGATTTCGGTACATTAATTAAATAGCAAGTATTATAGAGAAATATATAAATTTAATAATATATCAATATACAAATGTCTCAAGCCACTTATTTGTTTCAGATCAATATTAATTATATCATAAATTAATTTCGAATAACATATTTTTTCCACAATTTTTTATTCATTATAATTTTGAATGTAAAACTAAATATATTTAAATATATATAAATTGTATCAAATAATAAAAAAAAAAAAAATTATTAAAAATAAACTTTAATAAAAAATAAAGTTAATATAATACAACGAATGAAGATTTTAAAGTTTATTATGATATTATGAGGTAAATTGAAATTATTTCAACCATAGATATTTAATGTAATAAAATAATGAAGTAATATCTATAAAGAAGATAATGTAGTAACTACTAAACTCTCCTTTGAACCAAGAGAAATGTTAATAAATGATTCAATTTCTAAAGATTCGTTGTGTGAAGAACCATTATTACTATTTGGGTAAGAAGCACTCGTAGGAAATATAATGAATCACAATAAGAAGAACTTTAAATAAAAATGAAATTTTTACTAACATCTCATTTTTTTTTAATAATGTATTTTTTATTTAATAGAAACATTTTTTTTTTTTTTTTTTTTTTTTTTTTTTTTTTTTTTTTTTAAGATGTAATTTAATTTAAATTTATTTTTTTGTATTGTTATGTTTGTTAATTTTATATTAGAAGTTGAAAAGCACTTGTAATAGGATTCCAAAAATATGTCATAGTAATATTATATAAACTATACAAAAATATATTATTATAATTATAATTAATATAATTATTATTATAATTTCTTTTTTGAAAATCATCAGACGAAAATTTATTTATACAATTAATAATACATTATTGAATAATTTATAATTATTCATAATTTTTTTTTATAACATTTTTCTTTATAAATAAATAAAAATGTTTATCACTATAAGAATAATAGATATTAATGCTTATAATTGTAAAAGATAAAATATATTTATAATATACTTAGACAAATAATTTAATTGTTATATAATGTTAGCATTTATATATATATATTCAAAAAAAAAAAATAATAATAAATTAGAAATATATATATATATATACAACTCTAAATATATAGTTGTATATTAATTATAAATTTGGCTTAGGTGAAAATGGACTGAGAAGATTTGGACTATTCAAAAGACTTCCTATATTTGATGCTGAACCTCTATTCGATTTAGATATTTTTAAACTAAATAAGGAGTTTGAACTTCCTATACTGTAAGCTCGACTTAAGCTTTCGTTAACTGATGTAAAACTGAAACTGGAATTACGTCTATTAGTTAAATCATTGTTGTTTTCAATAATATTTCTATTTAAAAAGTTATCATTCTTTGAATAGGAAAATATATCATTATCACTATTTTCGATTAAATCGTAATCAACAACAATATATGGTTCTTTTCCAAGTTTACTAGTGGAAGAGTCTGAATCCTCATTTGATAGATTAAGATCATTCTTTAATTCATCATCACTATCATCTTTTATTAAAGTTTGAACGGCAGAACTTATTTGATCTCTGGTATTATTTGCTTTTTCCGCTAGAGAACGTTTTATGGATTCAGCATAATTTCCAATATCTTGGTGTAGCTTTGGATCACGGACAGCATTCGATGCGGGCTTTAGGATATTTTCATTTAAGCTATTAACTGATTTTGTAAGAATATTCCAACTGTTCAATAAGCCTTTCTGAATTTGTGCCAGATTATCATTTTGGGCATTTTCTGTTTGTAGAGGTTTACTTCCGAAGCCAGTATATTTACCACCTTGACTTGGGGGAATATCTTCTCTTCTCAATTCATTTTCACGTCCTAATTTCGCAAAAAATTCTTCATTTTTTTCTTTACTGGGTCTGTACACTCTTAATAGGGTAATATTATCATATTCTTTAAGATTTGGGTCTAATATTGAATTAGGATTAGGACCAAAATTATTTAAATATGAATTTTCAAAATTACCATCACAGGGATTTCCATCCTTAATTTCCCCTTTTTCATTATAACTTGGCTCATCTGCCTTTGAGTGAGATGAAGCTTCATTAGATGGTGAAGAGCTTTCACAGTCACTCTCACATTTTTTTAGTAATTTATCTGAATAAATTTTTGAAAAATTTGAGGTATATTTTTCCTTAATTGACATATCTTTTCTGAATTCTGATTGTGTTTCGAAAAATTTAATAGCATTATTATTTCCACCGAATTGTAACCGTTTTATCTGATCTTCTGACCATTTATCGTTTGTTAAAGAAAAAAAAGTATCTTCTTCACTTAAAGATCGATGAATATCATAACATTTTGAACAAAGTAATACTCCATAATTTAAACTTGCCCTTATTTATATAGATAATTTATATATTTTATAATATATATAAATTTTATTTTATTATACAATTTCAATAGATGTATATTTAATTTTTTTTTTATTTTTTTAGAATTTTAAAAATAATTATATAATTATGTAATATATTATATTCAACAATAATAATAATAATAAAACCTTTTTAGTATTTCTAAAATAAAATAGTAAAAAAAAAAAAAAAATAAAAATTATTTTTTCATAAATCTTTTATTAATATTTTGAAATTTTTTATAATATTATAAATATATACCATTGTGGATCTGATTCACCACAATCAATACATTTATCATTCCCTTCAATTTTTTTTAATTCTTTTAGTGAAATATTAAAAATTATATATAGAATAAAAGTAATATGTAAGTATATGCATATTAAATTAATTCAATACCATATAATATATAAATAAAGATACCAAATAAAACCTGTTTATAATCCATTTTTATTTGTATTATTTTAAATTAGAACTATAAAAGGAATATGAAATAATAATAATAATAATAATAATAATAATAATAATAATAATAATAATAATAATAAATTAAAAAAATAAAGAATTGAATGTGAAAAAGGAAAAAAAAAATAGATATATTAAGAAGATATAATTATTTCTAAAATAGTATTTATTATTATATTTTAAAATAATTATATCTAAATTTATTTAACTGTCATTAATTGTTAAATTTAAATTTTATTATTTATTAAAATCATTTTTTTTTATTTTTTATTTTTTTTTAAATAAAATCATTATTAATATGTTATTATTATTTTTTTAAATGACAGTTATTAATATGTTATTTTTAAGCGGTTAAATTAATATATTTAGGAATAAAAAATATATTTATAATATTAAAAACTATCATTTGACAGTTTAGATTATTATTAATAATTGAATTATAATTATTGTCAAATTATTATTAATAATCTAAACTTTTATATAATAATTTTTATCATTTTAAAGCCATTGAATATAATATATAAATAAGTATATATTATTATAAAGTCATTAAATAAAATTTATAAATATAATTAAGATGATAAATGACTAATATTAACCTATTAAAAAAAGAGAATTATAAAAAATATCAATAGCTATAATTTCATTATACTTGTAATAAATTATTTATCATAATACTCCTCTTATTTAATTTGTATTTAATAATAATGCAAATGTTAATTATCCATTCAATTAAAGTATAATAAATTGTTTGTGACCACTAACTAATAAATGAAAAATTTTAAAATTTATTTATATCTTTAAATTTAATTATTTTATTGGCTCTCATCAAATATTATAATCTTTAAATAAAAAAAAATTTTTTTTTTAAACATATATATATAAGATAATTATTATAGTAATAAAATTAATTAATTAATATATAATATGGATTATAAATTAAAATAGCTATGATAACAAAATTATCGCCATAATTGTTACATATATTCATCCATAATAATAATAATAATAATAATAATAATAATAATAATAATAATAATAATAATAATAATAATAATAATAATAATAATAATAATAATAATAATAATAATAATAATAATAATAATAATAATAATAATAATAATAATAATAATAATAATAATAATAATAATAATAATAATAATAATAATAATAATAATAATAATAATAATAATAATAATAATAATAATAATAATAATAATAATAATAATAATAATAATAATAATAATAATAATAATAATAATAATAATAATAATAATAATAATAATAATAATAGTAATAATAATAATAATAAATATTATCAACTATAATTATTATAAAATTTACCAAACCTATTAATTATAATAATTAAAAATAATAATTAATATAATTATAATAAATAATATTATTAAATTAAAATACTAACATTTTAATGTGAGAAATTAACACGTTTTATATATTAATAAATTAATGTACAAATAATATGAAATAGAATTATTATAATAAATAAATAAATAAATAAATAAATAAATAAATAAATAAATAAATAAATAAATAAATAATAAATAAATAAATAAATAAATAAATAAATAAATAAATAAATAAATAAATAAATAAATAAATAAATAAATAAATAAATAAATAAATAAATAAATAAATAATAAACAAACAAACAAACAATAAATAAATAATAAATAAATAATAAATAAATAATAAACAAACAAACAAACAGTAAATAAATAATAAATAAATAATAAATAAATAATAAACAAACAAACAAACAATAAATAAATAATAAATAAATGAATAATAAATGGATATTAAATAATAAATAAATAAATAAATAATAAATAAATAAATAAATAAATAATTAATTAATTAATCATTTAATTACATAAATAAGTAAATACATAATTAAATATATAAAATAGTTTAAAGAAATAATACTTATAATTTTATAATTTTACATTTACTATAATTTGTTTTTTTTTTATGGTTTTTAATACTTCTATTAATCATTCAAATTTGTATGAATTGTATGTAAGCAAATTTTTTTTATATGGTTACTTAAATACTTTTTATTAACATTTTTATATTTTTAATTATTAGTATTATAGATCAATTATATTAAAATATAAGAAAAATGATAAAAGAAATAATCAATGATGATTTGAAAAAGAAAATGTATTTTTTTTTTTTTTTTGAAATATTCAAATTAAAGTAGTACAAAAAATAAAATGATAAAAAAAAATTTTATTATTAAAATAAATATATTATTAATTATTATTTAATTATTTATTTACTATTATTTTAATTTATTTATATATTTTTTTATTTTTTTATTCATTTGTAATATCGTTTATACGCTAAATATAAATTTTGTATATGTAAATATTGTATTTTATACAATATTAAGTGTTTTAAAATATTCATTTATTAAATTAACTATTTTGCATATGAATTCTTTTTTTTACATGATGATATGATGATATGTTTCTTTTATTTTATTTATTTATTTTAAATAGAGTTTATAAATTTATTAAAAAATAAAAGCATGAAATTATCAGAAACTTAAATTATTAATAAATACAAAAAAATTAATAATATTTAAATATATTTAATATATTGAAAAACTAAAATGAATTTTTACTCTATTTGTTTGAATAAACTTAAATAAATAAGAAAATTAAAGGAAAAAGGGAATTTTTTGTATCTGATTATTTTAATTATGGATATATTATAATAAATTTTGTATATAAGTAAACTATATTAATTTTAATTATTATTAATAATTATTTATTAAAAACTAAGAAATATTTTGATATTTCTTATATTTTATAATATATTATAGAAGAATAATAAAATATATATATATTTATATATATATTTTTTATAATTTATGCTGTTTATTTATGATTTATGTGGTGTATTTATTACTAAATTAAAAAAAATTTTTTTTAAATATTTAATAGATGGATTAAATTTTTATTAATAATAAATTAAAAAATTTCTTGGTATTTTTTTTTCTATTTTCTTAATTAATTTCTCTTATTTTCTTTTTTAGGTCATAATCAAATTTTATTATATAATAAGTTATATAATGAATTATTAGTATTTCTTGGTTTTATATTATTCACCGATAAAAAAAAAAATACAAAAATTTTTTTTGTAATATTTATTGTTACATATAATAGTGCTTTTATATATTATTTTATATTTAATATTTATAATATTTATATTTCTAATGTTTTATATTATTTTATATTTAATATATATATTATTATTACTTTATATTATTTTTTATAAAATGAATGATAATTTATTTTTTTTAAAGTAGAAAAATATATATATATATATATTTATTGTTTAATATATATTGTAACTTTATTAATTATAAAAATAAATTAAATATAACATTATTTCATAAAGAAAAAACCAATAGAATTATTCACATTTAAGCTTTTTATTAAAAATTTAATATTTTCATTATACATCGTTGTTTAAAAAGAAAAAGATATATAAAAGAAAAAAAATTTCTTTTTAGTATATTTAGTACTATATTTTGTTTTATAATATTATTTATTTGTTACTTTTTTTATGATTTTTAATGAGAAAATATACAAATGTCAGAATTATAAAATACCCATAAGATAAAACTAAACTATTTTTCTAACTTTTATTATAAAAATAATTAAATATATCAAAAATATCTATATAATAAACTTTAGCATTTATATTGAAAAAAAAAATAATTCATTGATAAAGAGTTTAAATTTAGGTTAAAAATAAAAAATAGAACTAAATTTCAAAAAGCAACTATAAATAATCAAATAATGATATTTTTATTTATGAAAAATAATTAAATACAGATATACATAAAATGTTTTTCAATAAAAAATTACTAATAAAAGTGCTCTCTTGTTTAATAACATTATGTAAGTAAAGGAACAAGAACAAAATATAATTAATATATTTGATAAAAATAATTTTTTATTGTAATTTTTAAAAATTTACTTTAATATTAACTATTTAAAATAATAACAATAATAATAATTTTTATTATTATTATTATTATTATTATTATTATCCTTATCTTTATTATTATCATTATTATCCTTATCCTTATCCTTATCCTTATTATTATCCATATTATCATTTTTATTATCATTATTATCATCATTATTATTACTATTATTATTATAAAAATTTAAAGCAACAAATGTACTAGCTGATAATTTCTATTATAATGTTGTAGTGTTACCTTCAGAATATGGAGGTACTAAAGTTGGTGTAGTTGTTGATGGTGGTTCTCCAGTGGTATTAAACCCATTTTACAATGGATTTTTATGGAAAGGTTCTGCCAATAGACCAACATCTAACTATTACTATGCAATCCTAGATGCTACAGGTAGAATAATTACATCGGAAGCAAATTTAATAATGAATGCTAATAATACAGCAACAACAAATTTAAGTTTCCAAAGAGATCCACCATCCGATACAACATCAACTTCTACCTTAAATGAAACTTTTGGTGCTAAATATACTGTGGGTGATAGTATTATCAAAGGTATTCCAAGAGTATATCCAAAACTTCCAGCCTATGATAAATATTCACTCTTATATCAGGAAGGACAAGTACCAAATATTAGAGCAGAATGTAATCAAGCTAGTTATAATACCTTATTAACATCTACTGAAAAAGAACTTTCATTGATAAATTGTACGATGACATATATAAGGTATATCATAGTTTATTATTTTAATTAAACCACTATAATTTTTTTTTTTTTTTTTTTTTTAGCTTTGTTGAGCTAAAAAATAATTTTTAATAATTAATAATAATAATATTATTATTCTAATTATCATTCTGTCCATATATACATATGAATAGTCCATATGAAGAACTCTATTATCCTGATATTACACTTTCTCTTGCTGGTCAAGGTTCTCGTGGTTTTAAAAAGAGACCATTTAAAGTTGAAATTACAGATGCCAGTAATCCAAATGAAATTTATAACCGTCAAAAATTTAAGCTTAGAAATATGGTTTATGATTGTACTTATATAAAAAATAAGTTAGGTGTTGATATTGGAACATCATTAGGAATGGCCTCTGGTCAAGATGGTTTTGCTCGTTTTTACGTAAATAATCAACCTTTTGGTCTATATGATTTATTTGATCCATTAAAAAAGAAGTTCATTAAGCAATATTTCCATCCAGGAGAAACTGATCCAAAATTAGGTGTTCTTTTCAAGGTAAATATATATATATTTTTTATTATTAGTTTAAAAAAATATATTGTAAAAAATATATATATATATATATATATATAACATATTTATTTATTAATAATAAAACAAAAAAAAAAAAAAAAAAAAAATATATATATATATATATATATTATTTATTTATTAATAATATAAAAAATTAATTTAATATTATTTATTAAAAATAAAATTTATAAATTTATTTATATAATATAATTAATTTATATATGTACATTTGTAATTTTTTTTTCTTCATTAAAATAGGGTAAAACTAATTCCGGTATTCGTTATTTCTTTGAAGTTATTAATGAATTATCAAGTATATATGTTGTGGATATGGTACCTGATGGTGCTGATGAATTAACTTATACTGGTGAAGAAGATATTATGGAATTATTAAAGTAAGATATTTAATTATTTATTGTAATACTTAATAAATAAATATATAAATAATAATATTAATAATAATAATAAAAAAAAAAAAAAAAAAAAAAAAAAAAAAAAATTAAAACAGAATTAATAATTAAAAAAATTTTTTTTTTTTTTTTATAGCTTTGTTAATAATGAGTTAGATAATGCCTCAATAGAAAGAATTAAAGAAGTTATAGATCTTGACCTTTTATTAAAAACGTAAGTGTAATTATATTTGTAATAGTAATAGTTTATTATGAAAAAATAATTATATTAAAATTATTTTTCTTTTTATATTATTATATATATAAAAAAAATATTATTTAATTAATATTTATATTAATAGTTTTGCTCTTGAGTATTTAATTGACCATCGTGATGGGTATGCTATTATATTAAATTTAATATCAGAAATAAAATTTTATTTACCATTTGATTAAGAATATCTAACTATTGACTATTTAATATATTAATAAGTAATTAATTTTTTAATTTTTTTTTTTTTTTTTTTTTTTTTTTTTTTTTTTTATATATAATTTTATAAAATTATAGTTTATTAATTGGGGGCAATAATTTCAACATCTATAAGAATATTGAAACTGGAAGATATCATATATGGTCTTATGATTTTGATGCAACCTTTGGTAAATACCAAACCTATGAAACTAATGTATGTAATGAAATTTAATCTTATTAAAATATAAATATATATATATATTTTTTTTTTTAGATTTTTAAATAATAATAATAATAATAATAATAATAATAATAATAATAATAATAATAATAATAATAATAATAATAATAATAATAATAATAATAATAATAATAATAATAATAATAATAATAATAATAATAATAATAATAATAATAATAATAATAATAATAATAATAATAATAATAATAATAATAATAATAATAATAATAAATAAATAAATAAATAAATAAATAAATAAATATAAATATAAATTATAATTATAATTATAAATAATAATGATTAATAATAATAATAAAAATAATAAAATATAATAAATTAAATAATCTAAAATTTATTATTATTCTATTTATAAATTTAATTTCTATAAAGACTCCATTTGACAGTTATATGATTATTCCAGAAAGTTATGTTAGTAATCGTCCAGTTGGTGAAGTCCGTCCAAAGTATAATATTCTTGCTCAGAAATTATTTGCTAAAGAAGAAATTAAAACTCAATTCAATCAAATACTTTTAGATGCTGCTTCCAAGGTCTTCAATGGAAAGGGCATATTTGGTCGTATTGGCTATTTCCAAGAATTTTTGATGCATCATATATATTGGGATATCTCACGAACCGCCAGTTTACCAACACAGCATTTTACTGGAACTGATGCTGAAATGGTCTATACCTTGGCAGATATTGAAAATGGTTATAACGGTTCTGGATATACTTGTAATGGTGATAAGAATGGATTATACGAATATATTAGTATTCGTTCTCAAACTATTCTTAATAGTCTTGGTGGTGTCGTTGAAGACATAAATGTTGATACTCTCTCAGAAGATGATGTTGTTGGTTTACCTATTTTAAAATTAGCTGACAGTGATGATGACTCTCTCTCTTTAAAATCAAATTCCGCCATAAATCATGTTAAATTAAATATATCCTTTATTTTATCTCTCATTGTTATACTATTTATTCATTAAACATTTCCCCCCAGAAAAAAAAAATAATAATATAAAAATAATGTAACAATGAAGTTGTAAATTTAAGATATTAAAATGAAATCATTTTATGATATATTTATATTTATATATTCAAATGAATTATTATATAAACTTTTAATTACGTAGTGTATCACAGGAAATTTAACTAAATTTTCATGAAAAAAAAAAAAAAAGTTTTTGAAAAAAATATTTATATATAATAATATTTAATAATTGTATATAATCACTAAAATTAAAATTAAAAAGGGTAATATTTATATTACTAAAACTATTTATTGATATATAAATTATTTTATTGTATTATTTTTTTTATTTGAGAAATAATAATAGTAGTAATTAGTAATACTGTATTAAATATTAGAAATCAATTTTTATTTAAATTTTTATTTATTATCAAAAAAAAAAAAAATATTTAAAATAAATAAATCGAAAGATGTATAAAAACATAACACTAATAATAATAATAATAATAATAATAATAATAATAATAATAATAATAATAATAATAATGATAATAATAATAATAATAATAATAAAAATAAAATATGAAAAGAAAAAAAATATATATATATATAAAATTTTTAAAAACATTATATTATATCTATATATATATGTTATATATTTTATTTAAGGTTTGTTTCAGATAATTTTTATAATGGTTATATAGGTATATAAATAAAATAAATTAAAAAAAAAGTTATTAAATAATGTTAAAATAATAAAATACCAATTGATTACAAAATTGTAAATTTATAATAAAGTTATTTAGTTTAATTCCTTTTAAAATTATAAAAATTATATAATTAATATACAAATTTTATGAAAAAAAAAATTCTTCTTCTTATAATCATACTTATTTTTTTTTTTTTTTAGATTTTATGTTATAAAATAAATTATAAATAATAGTACTAGTAAAAAAAAAAAAAAAAAACATAAAATCATAAGTATTAAACACCTTAGGTCTTTATGTATTTTAAATTATAAATATATATATTTTTAAAAAAAAATTAGGGAATAAATAATGATTAACTAGAATCATTTCTTTGAATAAAAATAAAAAATAAAGTTAATTTGTATTTTTATGATGAGCTTGAGCATAAGTTGTGCTCCATTTCTAATCTGGAGAATAAAGAATGATCAAAAGATAAACTTTATTTTTTTTTTTTTCTCGAAAGGTTTCATTTCATATATATATAAAAATTATTCTTAATTTACAATTATAGTATAATTAAAAATAAAATTAAATATATAATAAATAAATTGGAAAATAAAAACTTAAATTAGTAATTAAATACTTTTAATTATTTTTTATTTTATATTATAAAATAAATTAATTAAAAAATTGGTATAGTTGATATATTAAATATGAATATAGAAAAAAAAATTTTTTTATTTTTTTATTAATGAATAAATTTAACTAATCGTAGTCTTATTACAATATTTATTTAGAAAAGAAAAAATTATAAGATATTATAAAAAAATATTATAAATGCGTCTTATTTTTTTTTTTTTTTAAAAAAAAAGTAAGAGATTAACACATATATATACATAATTTAAAATTGTAAAAATATACTTAATAGACACTAAATTTTGTCAGTTTTAATTCATAATTTTGATGATAAATAATTATAATTGTATTAATAAGAATTATAGATTTTAACTAATTTATATATAATTTAATTATAAATTTTGTATTTATTTTAACATAATAATAATAATAATAATAATAATAATAATAATAATAATAATAATAATAATAATAATAATAATAATAATAATAATAATAATAATAATAATAATAATAATAATAATAATAATAATAATAATAATAAAAAATATAATAATAATAATTTATAGATATATATTTTAATAACTATCAAAAGAAATCCATATAAAATAATAATTATAGAAATTTGATTACATATTATTATAAATTATTAGTTATATATATTTAATTTCAGTCATTTTAATATTTAATGTATATAAAGGTATTTATTTCAATTTAATTTAAATATATGATAATAAAAATATAAATAATGTCACAAATAAATGAAGAAGAATATTTTTACAGCAGTAGCAGTAATAACAGCACAATCTATAATGAGAAATATAGTGAAACCGCTTCTTTTAAAGATTATAATAAGGAAAATGAGCTTACAAATAGAACAGATAGTTTTAGGACAATTTATGATGAAACAACAAAGGCAAAATCTCAAGCAACTAGTGATACTGAATATAAATTTGATTGTCATCCAATTTTGTACTTTTTATTAATCTTGTATAATTCAATGGATGCTTACTATAAAAAAAAGAATATATATCAATGTTTAGAGCAATTACTCATCGAAAGAGGATTACTTTCAGGTGAAATTAATTTTGATGTGGAACTCTTAGATATAAATGAATTACTTTTTCGTTTAATGGATACCCTACCTGAAAGACTTTTTAACACCGCCAAAATTTTCACCATTAAGAATTGTTATCTAACTAATTCAAAAAAAATACAAAAAATTACCATTATAAATTCATTTATTATTTATAGCTTGGGTTCTCTTATCCATAGTGACAAATGGTATAAATTTGAATATAATAAACATGGCTGGAAAGAAACCAGTGAATTAGAAATTCTACAAGATATAAATATATTCTTCGCTACCAATTTAGAGACATTATGTAGAAAGGCAAAGCTGTCGCTTGATGGATTCACCACTTATGTTTCTCAATTTTTATGTATGAATATCATTTATTCTAGTGATATTGTATCACTTAGTTCGATTCTCTATTTAAATGATTTTAATCAACGAATAGATAAAAAACCAATTCTTAGATTTAATGATTGTGTCTATGATTTTCGAATGAAGTCTATTAGACCTGGTAGACCATGTGATTTTTGCGTCAAAGGAACGGGCTATAATTATCATTCCTCAGAAAATAATAAGGAGAATACTGAAATGGTTATGAACTTTCTCAAAGATTTATTTGTAGAGGAGGAACTCATTACCTATGTGTTAAAATTATTAGCTTCCACATTAACTATTGGAAATAAATTGCGATCTCTTGTGTTTTTCATAGGTAGTGGAAGAAATGGTAAAACAGCACTAGTTTCCTTATTAAAGTATACTTTAGGGGATTATGCCGCCATTCCAAATGTCTCTTTATTTTTAGGAAGATCCATCAGTTCAGATAAACCTAATCCACATATGGTTGAATTGAATAATGCTCGTATAGCATTATGTGAGGAACCGGATGCCAAAGTTGAAACGATTACCGGAGATGCGAAGGCTATTACAGGTAATGTTGGATATTTAAAATCGAGGACACTCTTTAAAGAACTGGAAACAATCTATGTTGATTTATTGCCTATTATTAATACAAATCATAAATTAACGCTCACTAATATTGATTCAGCCATAATCGATAGAATTATCGTCATTCCCTTCCTACAACGTTTTGAACCTTCCTACGCTATCGATAAAGAAGAAAAAAATGTTAAAGTTGCTAATACAATGTGGCAAGGTCGTAATACGGAACGTTTTGCACCCTCCTTTGTTCATATCCTCTTAAAGTATTATCAAGAGGATTACAGTGAATTGATACCTCCAGCCATCGTAAGAGAGCATACAAGAAAATTTATTTTACGATGTGATCATATCGGTCGTTTTATTCAACAAAATTTAGTTGATGATAACAATGATGACTTATTAAAATTAGAAGATGTCTTTAATACCTATAAGAGATGGTATCATACCTACGTTACAACAAGCTTATTTAAGTGTACAATTTCTGAATTTAAATTAGATCTTCTTAAGTATAAAATTCGTCTGAGAACGGGAAATCCTCAGAATAAGAATTCATCACCAGAAGATGTATATTTGCAAGGTTATCATTTTATGTAAATCATTAATCAAATAGTAAAAAAAAAAAAAAAAGAAAGGAAGAAATAATCAATAATACTATAATTCTATAATATTATTATTTTTCTTTTATTTAAATTCTATGAGTGTATATATCAATAAGAATTTGTCATAAATATTTATAGAGTGTAATATCATTAATCAACAAATATTTTATATTGATTAATCAAAAAAAAAAAAAAAATTTTTTTTTTATTAAATTTAATCAAAATTAAATAAATAAATAAAAATAAAATAAAAAAAAAAAAAATAAAAAAAATTAAAATTATCAAAAGAAATATGATACTATATTTATTTACTATGAATAATAATAATAATAATATTATTATTATTATTTAGAATAAATATTCTATTATTAATTTTATTATTATTATTATTATCATTATTTTATTTAATTATTTATTATTATTATTTTTTTTTTAATTCATACAATACTTTTATTCGTTATGTGTAGTAATAATTGTCCAAGAATCAAAATAGATATATTGATCATTGATATGTCATATGAGATTAAATCATTAATAAGTATATATGCTCGCTAGTTAGCTTCATCATAAAATTTATAATATACATATATTGATTAATCAAAAAAAAAAAATTTTTTTTTTTATTAAATTTAATCAAAATTAAATAAATAAATAAAAATAAAATAAAATAAAAAAAAAAAAAAAAAAAAATTAAAATTATCAAAAGATATATGACACTATATTTATTTACTATGAATAATAATAATAATAATAATAATAATATTATTATTATTATTATTATTATTTAGAATAAATATTCTATTATTAATTTTATTATTATTATTATTATTATCATTATTTTATTTAATTATTTATTATTATTATTTTTTTTTTTTTTTAATTCATACAATACTTTTATTCGTTATGTGTAGTAATAATTGTCCAAAAATCAAAATAGATATATTGATAATTGATATGTCATATGAGATTAAATCATTAATAAGTATATATGCTCTCTAGTTAGCTTCATCATAAAATTTATAATATACATCTCTTGTTCATATTGATATTCAGGAAAATTGTTAATATAAATTTAATTTTATTAAGTCTATATTAAGTACAGTTATGAAGCATAAAAAAAAAAGCAATTTAATTATAAAAATTGTTAACTCATGATTTTCATATATCATATCAATATATATTTATACAGTATAAATTATAATTTAACCAAAGAATTCTTTTATATAAATATATATACATATTTTTTATTAAAAAAAAAAAAAAAAAATAAAGTAAAAAATAAAAAATAAAAAATAAATATTAATCATTGATAATATTAATTTATTCTTAATTAATATCATATTATTTTTTTATTGCTCTCCATTTTATTTTTCTTTAATAAAATTATAAATGATAATTAAAAGATATAAACTTTTTTTTTTTTATAATTTTAAATATCATACAATTAGTTAAATTAAAAAAAAAAAATAAATAAATAAATTGAAAGTGTATCTATATATTATTAATTATATATATATAAATAAAAGTAATTCATTTCTTTTTTATAATTCAATATCATTACATACAATTTCATTGGAGAAATTTATAATATATATAAATTTTTTTTTTAAAAAAAAAAAGGTGGGTAAAAATTAAAAAATAAATTAAAAAAATTTAAAAAATTAAAATTCAAAAATTAAAAATTCAAAAAATAATTATAATATTTTTTTTTTTTTTAGACTGAGATTAAAGATGGGACAATAAAGCCTCATGTTTCTCCCTTAAACATATCAGACTCTCATTGAATTCTTTGATATTGTTTTGAATAAATAAATAGATATTAAAAAATATTCCTTTTTTTTTTTTTAATACCCATAGTACACAAATTTTTATAAATTTAAAGTAGAATTTTTAATCTTTTTTATGTTAAAAAAAAGTAAAAAGAAAAAAATAAAATAAAATAATAATGAAAAAAATATTCATTATATGAAATTAATAATAATAATAATAATAATATATATATATATTTAATTAAAGAATTATGATATAAATTAATCCTATTTTAATAATATTAATTTTTTTAATTTTTAAATAAAATTAAATAACATTAATATATACTCATATTCTATTTTTTTTATTAAATATTATAAATACATTAAAATTAGAAAAAATAAAAAAATTAAATTCCAATTTCTAATTAGGTACTGTTTTTATACTTTTTTAAAATTTAAATGGAAAAAAAATTCCAAAATGAAAGCTGAAATTTTTTTTTTATATTTCTTTCCAATACTAAATTAGTGATTTTAAAATTAAAAGTATATTTATATAAATATTAGAAAATTTTGTTACATGCTAAAACGTGTATAAGAATGTTATTGCTTAAAAAATATATATATATATATATTTTTTTTAAATAAATATAATAAATAAAAAATAATTATAAAATAAAAATAATATAAATTAAAAATTAAATAACAAATAATAAATAATAAAAATAAAATTTTTAATATTAAGTTTTAAATATAAAAAAAATTATATATAACATAAATATATGTTAATAAATAATTAAATTATAGATATAAATGATTAACACATGATAATATTTATTATTTAAAATCTGTGTAACTGAATCTACTAGATTTTAAAAAGTCAGAATCATCAATCAGATCGCTGGATCTGATAAAATTATCCAATGATATTATTTTCGAACTTTTAGCCTATAAATAAAAATTATTATATAGAATAGTTGAATGGATTATAAGCTAGATCTTTTTTTGATACATATTTTAATATACATTAATATATGTACAATTAATATATTAATATATTTTAAAATAAAATCTTTTTTTTTTTTTTTTTTTTAAATAATAAAATCTTTTATATAGTTAACATTATAATACAAAAAATAATATAAAAAAAAAAGATAGGGACTTATATAAATAAATACTAATATATAGAAATAAATAGAATAATATAAAATAGATTATAAAGGTGAAACATTAAGAATACAATATTATTTTGTTGTTGTTTTGATACAAAAGAAAAAAAAAAAATAATATAATTTATAACATTAATGTATTACAAAAAAAATTCATTTATCATAATTGTATTTTTAATACTATTAAACATATCTTTAATAATAATTTTTGTAATAATTATTATTTATGTAATAATTATTTAATAATTATTTATAATTATTTATTTATTAAATATTATTTCAATTTTTAATTAATTATATAAAACCAGAATTAGATTTAATATTTATACTTTTATTAAAGACTAAATAAAAACTATTTAAACTGAAAAACAATTTTTTTAAGTCTATATTTCACTAAAATAAGTTCTTTATTATTATTATTATTTTTTTTAAGAAAAAAGAAATAACTAAATAAGTAAATAACTATTTATTATTGTATTTCTTATAATACAGTATATTATTTTTTATATATGGCTTTTTATATTGTCATTATATTATTAGTTGTTTTGATAAACTTTTATAATTTATAGTATAAAATTTATTCTTAGTATATAATTAATTATTGATTTATTATGTTTTTTTTTTTATTATATTTTTTATTATTTTTATTATAAACCATTAAAATTAAATAAAAAAAAAAAAAAAATTAAAGTTTATCCTTAATCAATTGGTAATATATTAAGTTGATTGATTCATTTTAATTTTTCTATATATTAAATTCTTTTAATTCAATTGATTGAATATATTAATTTTTTTTTTAATATCATAGAATTAATTTTTTTTTTTTTTTTTTTTTTTCAACATATATAAACCTTTAAAAATTCTATATTTTCTGTTCTCTTTCTTTTCTTTTTTTTTTTTTTTTTAATAAAAAAGGAAAGAAAAAAAGGAAAGAAAAAAAAAAAATAGAAAAACTTGGTTATTTTCATATTTTTTTTTTTAATATATCTTGTTTTCAATAAGTGATTATCTTTTCAATTATAATTAAATTATTTTATTTATTTATTTATTTATATTAATAAATTCTTAAAAGGTAAATATATATTATGACTATAAATAGTAATATGACATTATTAATAAATACTAATAAATTTTAAATTGTCATAAATAGGAAATAAAAATTAAAAAATAGAATCTTAATATCAATTAAAGTTTAAAAAAAAAATACAATATAAGTAATAATAATAATCGAAAATGATTTCATCAATAAATTTAACTAACGCTATCGCCAAAAATGTTACTAGAACTGTTGGTCTTAAGCCAATAGTTAATTCAGTCAGTAAATTAGCTAGAGTTAATACTTCATTAATAAATAATAATAGATTATATGCTTCAGTATCTGTTAATCCAATTAATATTAAAAATAATAACAAAAAGGTTCAAGGAAAGGTCTTCAAGAATCAAGCTAAAACTCAAACCAAATTTGATAAGGAACCACCAAGAATTCCAGCTACTTTCACTTTAAAGACTGGACAATCTTTCAAGGGTACTTCTTTTGGTGCTCCAATTACTGAAAGTGTTTCTGGTGAAGTTGTTTTCACTACTTCTTTAGTTGGTTACCCAGAATCTATGACTGATCCTTCCTACAAGGGTCAAATCTTAGTTTTCACTCAACCATTGATTGGTAACTATGGTATTCCAGCAGAAGAAAAGGATGAATTTGGTTTATTTAAACATTTTGAAAGTGATAATATTCATGTTAAGGCTATTATTGTCTGTGATTATGCTAAGAAGTACTCTCACTGGAGAGCTGTTGAAAGTTTAGGTGAATGGTGTGCTAGACACAACATTCCAGCTATTGAAGGTGTTGATACCAGAGCTGTTGTCACTATTTTAAGAGAACAAGGTTCCACCCTTGGTGAAATTTTAATTGGTGATGCTAAGCCAGCTAAGGAATTAGAAGATCCAAATAAAAGAAATTTAGTTGCTGAAGTTTCTGTAAAGCAAAAACAAATTTATAATAAGGGAGCTGAATTCAAGATTGCTCTTATTGATTGTGGTGCCAAACAAAACATTATTAGATGCTTATGTAAGAGAGGTGCTGAAGTTCACCTTGTTCCATGGGATCACGATTTCTCAAAGGATACTACTAAATATAATGGTTATTTCATTTCTAATGGTCCAGGTAATCCAGACTATTGTGATAAGACCATTGAAAACTTAAAATATTTACTTGTTCGTGAATCTGCTAAGGCTGTTCCAACTCCAATCTTTGGTATCTGTATGGGTAATTTATTACTTGCTTCAGCTGCTGGTTTTGAAACCTACAAGTTACCTTACGGTAACAGAGGTCACAACCAACCAGCCATTAATTTAAAGACTAACCAATGTGTCATTACCTCACAAAATCATGGTTTTGCCATTCGTGATTCTGATGATAAGATGGTTCCAGGATGGGAAAGATACTTTGTTAATGCCAATGATGGTTCCAATGAAGGTATTAGACACAAGACTCTTCCATTCGCTTCTGTACAATATCATCCAGAAGCTAAGGCTGGTCCACATGATACTGAATATTTATTCGATGAATACATGGATACTGTCAGAGAATACAATAATCTTAAACAACAACACGAATCCACTCAAGCTGAAAAGAAGATTTCAGTTCAAAATCCACATAAAACTAATATAAATATATCCGTATCTTCTTCATAAATGTTTAATTAAAGGGGAAAAAAAGAAAGTACTATTTTATAAAAGAGAGATAGTATTTTATTTTTATAATTTTATTAAATTATTTTTTTTTCTTAAAAAAAAAAAGAAGAAAAAAAAAATTTTTTTTATCATTAAATAATTATTTTTTTTAATTTAAAATCAATCAGTTTATTAACATATATTAACGTTTTTTTTTTATCAAATGAAAAAAAAATTTAAAAGTTTTCTTTTCTTTTTTTGTAATTACAAAGAAAGGAAAAAAAAAAACAAACAAAAAACAATTAACATTTTATCTATATACCAATTTAAAAAAATGAAACTTATTTTAATTATTTAATATTTTTTCTATATACATATATTTTTTTTAAAAAAAAATTTGAAAAATATCTTTTTTTTTATAAGCATCATAAAAAAAAATCCGTTATTCACACACTAAAGGGAAGATGAGAATAATTTTAAAGTAGAAAAAAAAAAGATTGAATTTTAAGGGTTGTTATTTTTTTTATTTAGTAAGTGAACAAAGGAAAATTAAAACAAAAAAAAAATTATAATAATTTATTAATACAAAAAAAAAAAAAATAAGAATTAAAATAAATAATAGAAAACAATTAAGTTAATATAAAAAAGAGCAAAAAATTTTTGTAGATGGAACAAAAAAAATATATAAAAAATAAAAAAATTTTTTTTTTATTTTAAAATTTCTTTTTAATATTTATAGATTACGTTTAGTTTATGTAATATTTTTAATTTATTTTTTTCATTATTTATATTTAATTGAAGTGTTTAAAAAAAAAAAATAACTAGCCTTATTTAATTTCAATCTATAAAAAGAATTAAAACATTTATCCTTACAGGAACCCTTTCAATTTATTTTTCTTAATTTTTTTCTTTTATTTTATATATAAATCAATATTTATTTTTTTCTTTTTATATTGTAATATTATATATTTATTATTATTCATTTATACTTTATCTATATTTTGTATTTTTATAAATATATTTATATATAATATTTTTTATTTCCTTTATTTTTATTTTTATTTTTATATTTATTTCATTTTTTTTTTCTATAATTTATTATAGGTTTACCTTACAATTATTTTATGATGATCTCCTTTCAATATTATTGTTCTTCTTCTTTAGCAAGGTAAGTTTTTTTTTTTTTCTCTCCACATATTCATAGAAAGGTAAGTTTATTATTATTATAATTATTATAATTATTATTAATAACATTAATGTTATAATATAAATACTTATATGTAAAAAAAAAATAAAAAAATAAAAAAATAAAAAAATAAAAATATTAAAAAGAAATGAGCAAAGGAAAAAAATAAAAAATAAGCAATAAAAAAAAAATAAAAATAAAAATAAAAATAAAAAAATTAAAAGAAAATAAATAAAAAATTTTGAATAAAATAAAAAGGTGTTTGAGTTTTATTTGTATTATTAAATTTTTGATGATGAGTATAATCTTAGGAATTTCGAATAAAAAAATTTTAATATAATTTCTTATTATATATATATTTATATTTGTATATTTATTTATTTATTTATTTATTTAATAAATAGTATTAAAGTTTTATTTTTAGTCTAAAAAAGAAAAAAAAAAAATTACTCTATTGTTATATTATTATTATTATTTAATTTATTATTATTATTATTTTTATTATTATTTTTTTTTTTTTGGTTCAAATAATTATAATATTTTTTTTTTTTACCTAAACGTAAAATTATAAACTTAGAAAGAGAAAGAAAAAAAAGAAAACATTTCATCAATAATTTATACTTCCTATTGTATGTATATAATTTATATATCTTCATAAAGAAATTAGAAATAAATGATCATTTTTTTTTATGATCATAACTATGTAATATTAATTAATCTTTTTTAATTAATCTTTATTGATAATATTTTTTGTAAATAATATATATATACATATATTTTTTTCTTATTTTTTAATTTTTACTTTTATTTTTTGTTTTTTAAGATTTTTCTTTTTTTTTTTTTTTAACCAAAAAAAAATTTTTTTTTTTTCATGTCAGTCACTTGGTATAGTTAAATTAAATTTAGGATTAATTCTCCATTTGAGATTTTTATTTATATTATTTATATATATATATATATATTTTTTTTATTTATTTATATTTTTTATTTTTATTATTTATTATTATTTATTTATTTATTTTTTATTTATTGATATTTATTTTATTTTTATTATTATTATTAAGATCATTATTATTATTTTTTTTATATTTACATTAACAAATCTTTTTAATAGATTATATATATATTTTAAAATTTTAATTAAAATCTAAGATTACTATGCTAACATAATGTGTATAATCTTAATAAAATTAATAAATAATAAATAAATAAATAAATAAATAAATAAATAATAAATAATAAATAAATAATAAATAAATAATAAATAACAATTAATAAATAATAAATAATATTTTAAATTTTATAAGGATGAAGACTATCTATTTTCAATTGTTTTTAAAGATACTACGAAACTTCTTATCATTAAACAAATTTTATTATTAAGAAGAAAAGATTTTCCATTCAAGAAAAGTAGGATTTTCTATTAAAAATAAAATAATTTTTAATTTGTATAAAATTATTTAATTTTAATAAATTTACTTGTTTTGTGAAATTATTTAATTTTTTATAAATTTATTTATATATGAATTTATGAATAATAAAAATTAGAATCTTTTTACATGGACTATGATTATATTATAATAATGACTTTTTCCTTATATGAAAAACCCTTGTTGTAGTTTCTTTATTTTATTAAATAAATAAATAAATAAATAAATAAATAAATAAATGAATAAATAAATAAATAAATAAATAAATAAATAAATAAATAAATAAATGAATAATAAATAAATAAATAAATAATAAATAAATAAATAGATAAATAAATAAATAAATAATAAATAATAAATAAATAAATAAATAATAAATAAATAAATAAATAAATAGATAAATAAATAAATAAATAAATAGAAACTATAAATATAATTTGTTTTATTTTAAAGGAACATTCACTAATCTTAGATTTAATGTGTAACAAAAGGAAAATTCAGAATTAGAAAAATTTATTGCTAAATGGTCATAATACCTAACAAAAGAATGGTGTGTGACATAAATTAAAAGGTGGGTGATTCCTTATTAAATTTTTATGAATTTTAGATATTTCTAATAAAAAAATCAAAACAAAAAAAAAAAAAAACAATATTGATGATTCTTCAGATATTTCTAACAAAAAAAATTTTTTTATGAATCTTAAGATAAAATCTAATAGGAATTATTTTATAAATTAATTCAATACACAACTTGTTTAAATTTTAATATGTTTAATTTATAAATTATTATTTTATTTTATTTTATTTTATTTTATTTTATTTTTTTTTGGTATATATTATTAATAGCAGAATTAATTATCTTTTTTATTCATATTAAAAAAAAAAGTTGAGTTTATATAAGAATAATTTATTATTATTATTATTATTTTTTTATTATTATTATCATTATTATTATTATCATCATTATTATTATTATTTAATAATAATTAAATAATAAGTTGAGTTTTATAAGAATAATTTATTATAAGAATAAATTATTATTATTATTATTTGAACTATTTTTTATTTATTTAAGTCATTTAAAATATAAAAACTTTATTTTATATAAATTAATTAAACTTTTTTTATTTTCTTTAATTAATTCGATTTTAATTAATTTGTACTCAATTTGTAATATTTACTAGATTTTATTAGGAACAAAATCTTATATATTACTCTAAATTAAATACTTTTATTAATATATTGTGGCAATTAATACTAATATATTACATTATGTTTTAATTCATATATTTCATATATTCAATCATTAACCCTTAAATCTAAATCTAATTATTCCTTAACAAATATATTGGTTTATCGGTGAATACTGTAAAGAGTCAGGAATTAAGGATTTATAATGTCAACTTTATTAATATATTTTATGGTAAAAGAGTTGCAAACACTTATTTATTATTCTAAATTACATACTTTATATTAATACATTGTGGCTTATGAATATTGTATTACATTTACATTCATCATTTCCAACAGATTTTTATATATATATATTTTTTTAAGAAATTTAGTTCATTACAATATATTACAATATATTATATTATATGGCAAATTCCAATAATATATTAAAATTTTCCAATAGAGAAAAAAAAATAAAAAATAAAATTCAAATTAATTAAAAGAAAAGGAATCTTGAAAATTTTAAATTATTATTACTCTTATTATTTTATTTTTTTTTTTGTTGTATATTAGAGTAGTATTAAAAATATATTGTATTTGTTTTAATCAAGATTTTATTATATTTATCAAAAAAAAAAAAAATAAATTAAAAAAAAAAAAAAATTATATACAAAATATATACAACATATTATATATATATATATATATATATATTTTATATTATAAAGAAAAATTTTTATATAAAATGGAGAAAATTGTTTGATATTGATTATTTTCAAAAAAAAAAAAAAAAAAAAAATATTATATTATAAAATTATTACTAAAAAAATAAAGTAATATTCAAGTATTAAAAGAGAATTAAAACCAAAATAAAATAAATATATAAATAAATATAATAAATATAATAATATATAAATAAATTACAAAACGAATAAAATTTTAAAAAATTAAATTAATTTTATAAGAAATAAACAATTATTAAAAAAATAAATTAAGATTTCAAATATATATTTATTTATAATATTGAAACAAAAATGAAGTGTTTTATCTTATTTGCTATATTTTTAATATTAAATGTTAGCATTACCTATTCAATAAATTGTGAAGAAGTAAAAACACTTTTAAATATTGAATATGAAGGCAATTGTTGTGATTTACAACAAGTAAACTGTGATGAAAATAATGAAGAAATATTATCAATGTAATTAATCTAAAAAAAAAATTTTTTTTTTTTTTAATTTATTTATTTAAAAAAAATTATATATTCATCTTTTATTTCATTTTAAAATATTTATATATTTATATATTATTAATTTATTTTTAAATTATTATTTTTAAATAATATTTGACAAAAGATTGAATAATGATTGAAAATTAATTATTTATTAACTGAATATTTTTTTTTTTATTAAATATTTTTTTTTTAATATTTAATGTTTAATGTAATAGTGAAAGTTTAATTGACGAAGATTATGTAGAAAGTGAAAGAAATCTTTATCGTAGAAAAGGTGGTGGTGGTCGAAGTGGAGGTAGTAGTAGGAGTAGCGGTGGCAGTAAAAGTGGAAGTAGTGGAAGTAGTGGAAGCAGCCGTAGTAGCGGTAGTTCCAGCAGCAGTAGCAGCAGTGTTAAGAGTGGTAGTTCCAGCAGTAGTAGCAGTAGTGGCAGCAGTGTTAAGAGTGGTAGTAGCAGCAGTAGTAGCAGTAGCAAAACTGATAAAAGTAAAAGTGGAAGTAGTAGTAGCAGTGGAAGCAGTTTCTTTAGCAGCAGTAGTAGTGGTAGAACTGGTTACTTCTATGGCTATCATCACAGTAGTAATAAAAACAAAGTTAAGGACTGTGAATATGATGAATTAAAAAAGAATGATTCATCCTATAATAAAGAATTTAAGAAAAAGTGCTGTATCTATGATACTTCCAAAAAGAATGATTCAACTTATAATAAAGAATATAACAAAGTATGTAGCGCTGCCTTTACCATTAAATCTACTTCTTATTTATGGATAGTTGCTGCAATGCTATTTATACAATTATTACTTTAATCACCTAAAATTTATAAGATTTTTTTTTTAACAATAAATAAATAAATAATAATACAAGGTTAAATAATAATTTACCTAATTTAATTTAATTTTTTTCTTTATTTAAAATTAAAAAAAAAAAAGTGAAAGAAAGCCTTTTTTTTTTTTTTTTTTAGTTTAAATTAGAAAAAAAAAATAAGGTAAAAGAAAATACTTTTATATATATATTTTTGATTAAAAAATTTTTTTGATTATATATATAAAAAAAGATATCTTTTTTTATAAACCTATAATATTGAAATATTTAATAAATGAATAGTTTATAATATTATTCATTCTTTTCTATTTTTTTTTAAACTTTCTACTACGTACTTCATTTCTATTAAGTAATTATAATTTATCGTAGATATTCATATTCAAAAATAAAAAAATTTTTTTTTCTTTTTTGAAAAAAATTTATTCAAAAATAAAAAAAAAAAAACTTTTTAAATAAATAACTTTTCAAGTAAATATATTAATAATAATAATGAAAAGTAATATATATGTATATATACATAATATTTTCTTAATCTATTATATAATATTTTAAAGTTAAAAAAAAAAAAAAAAAAAAAAAAAAGAGAATGGAATCAATATCCAAGATATGCCGTTAATTTAATAAAATTAACAATAATAATTAGATTTCAATTTTTTTTTTTTTTTATATTATTATTTTATATATTTATAAATAATATAAATTTTTAACTATATAATACAAAACTATTATTATATAAAGTAAATCGTTCAAATTTTTTATATTAATATCAAATAATATTTAATAATAATAATTATATATTAATATTAATAAATAGTAAATAAACAAAAAAAAAATAATAATAAATAAATAAATAATAAATAATAAATAATTAATGATAAATAAAAAGTAATTAATTAGTAAATAATAAAAAAAATTTTTTTAAAAGACATAAAAAAAAAGTCAAATTAATAAAAAATATACAATTAAAAATAAAAAATAATTTTCTTTCTTGTTTTTTTTTTATAATTTTTTATTATTAAATATATATAGATATACGTTTTTCTTGGTTTTATATATATATATATATATATATATTTATAATAATAGGAATAATTTAACTTTTTTTTTTCTTTTTATATAATTTATAATAAAAAAAAATTATCCACTTCGATTTTTTTTTTTTTTTTAGATCCACTTTAAAAAAAAAAAAAATTACCCACTTTTTTTAAATTTTTTTTTGTTATTAAATGCCAATATTTTTTTTTTTTTTTTTTTTTGTAAAAGGATAAAGGTTATAAAAATCTTTGTAATTAAATAAAATTTATTTGTAATCATGTGAAAAAAAAACTTTTGAAATTATAAAAAAAAAAAAAAAAAAAAAAAGATTAACATGATCAAATTGAAATAGAATACCATGATTAAAATATATTTATAAAATATATTTATGTGAAAATCTTATTTTTTTTTTTATTTTTTTTTTTTTTTTTACATAAATTTATTTTCATTCATAATTATATTTTCGTACATAAATATATTTTTTTGTACATAAATATATTTTCAGATATAAATTTATTTTCGTACGTAATTTTGTTAATTTCATGATAATTAATTAATTATTATTATTATTTTTTTTTTTTTTTTTTTTTTTTTTTTTTACTGAAAGACGTATAAGAGTTAATCTTAATAATATATGAGAATACATGATAATACTATATGGACATAAGAATTGTCAATTTAAAAAAAAAAAATTAAGTAATTATTTATATATTATTATGAATTAAAGTTTGAGAATAGAGTATAAATGAATAATATAATGAATCAAAGTTATTTTTTATTATTTTTATTTAATTTATACATTTTATTGTTTCAATATATAATTTATATATATATTTTATTATACTATATTGAAAATTAACTCGACCATATTATTATTATTATTATTTTTTTTTTAAATTTATAAAATGATAGTAGGCTGTAAGATAACTATTTTATTTTATTTTTCTTTATAATTAAATATTTAACTAAAGATAAGCTTAGGTTTCAGTTATTCAAAAATAATAAACTAATTACAAAAAAAAAAAAAAAAATTAATGTCGATAAAAATCACCTCATATTTTATATTATTCCTTTTAAAATGCAAAATATATATATATATAAATTTCGATAGTACTAATTTTCATTAAGAACTCGTGTCACGCACATCTAGGTCATTTCAACAATAATAAGAATATTCAAAAAAAAAAAATAAATTTTTTTTTTTTTTGTTTTAAATCTTATTTGTCTCCATAACAAAAAAAAAAAAAAGATATAATTCCATGGAATTAAATAGATATGGGGTTAAATTCATCATTACTAAGATATGATCCTGAAACTCAATTCAATGAAGCTACTTTTTTTTAAAGTCCTTTCATTCATGAAGATAATCATCGTATATATTTTTATTGGTATAAAGATTACAAATTAATATTAGTGTAGGCAATGACTCAATTTCTTATAAGAACATGAATCACAAAGATATTGGAAAATATAACCGATCATCAAAAATTCTAATACATTTAAATTATTAAAAAAAAAAATGAAATAATAAATTAAAAATGAAATAAAAAAAAAAAAAAGATAAAAATGAAAAAATGAAATTTAAAAAATATTATATGTAAAATTAAAAAAAAAAAAAAAAAAATTTTTTTATTATTAGATATCATTATATATTATAAAATTAAATAAATCTTAATATAATTAGATATATTAAAATTTTCTTTTTAATTTTATAAATTTACATGATAAAAGTTGTTGCTTTTTACTGTTTCTTTTTTTTTTTTTTTTTTTTTTTTTTTTTTCAAATAGATAGTAATTTTTTTTTTCATAACTTAATTCATTAATACTTTATATTTTATTATATTTTAAAATCTATTTTATTTTTCATCTTTTTTTTTTTCATTTTTTCATTTTTTTTTTTTTTTAATATGATTTTAAATATTCTTCACTTTTTTCCCATAATTCTTTGGCATTTTCTTCATTATAAGAAAGAGGAGAAGTGAAACAAGGTCGGACGCTTCTATCGTAGAAATGACCAGAACTTAAAACAATATCATTGGAATAAATTAATTCTGCATAGGCAGAGGAAGATTTGTCTAAATCACCATATCTTTCAGGCACATTAATTCTAATAAATTCGTAAAATTGATCATTTCCTCCTTCAACTAAATGAGTTCGCATTAAACCGGGGTTAAAAGCATTCACTAAAATTTCACTTTTTTCAGCCTTTAATCGTCTCGTTAATTCATAGACGTAGTAGAGATTGAATAATTTAGAGTAGGCATAACGTTGAGGACTGACCGCTAATTTATCATCTGGATGAGCTAAAGCGTCCACACCAATCCATTCAAACTTTGGACCCTCCTCAGAGGGTGGAGGATTATGCATATCACTACTGGTATAGAAGATTTTACCCTTCTTCTCCATGAACGGCAATAAAAGCTTGGTTAAAAGGAAATGTCCTAAATGATTAGAAACAAAAATAATATCAAATCCTTCAGCCGTAATTTCCTTTTCATTTTTTCCAAAACGACTTATACCCGCGTTACAAACTAAGGCATAAATCGATTTATTTAATTTTTTAAATTCCTCCACAAAAGGTTTAATGGAAGATATATCTGAAAGATCCATATAAAGTAAATCAATATTAGAATTTCCACTATATTCAATAATTTGTTGTTTAACGGCCTCGCCTTTCTTTATATTACGACAGGGAATAATTATATGAAAATCTTGAGACTGCTTGGCAACTTTTTTAGCGGTTTCAAGACCTAATCCTGAAGTAGCTCCTGTAATCAAGACAACTTTTTCTGGCATCTTTTATTTTATTTTATTTTATTTTTTTTGTTTTTAGTTTACTTTTAATATTAAAAATATTTATCTATAATATTTAAATTTATTTTAATAATTTTTCTTTATTTTCTATTTAATTTATATATAATTTTTGGTTATTTTTTTTTTTAATATTAATTATGTATTTAATTATGTTCCAATTTATTTTTTAAAGAATAAAAAACTTTTTTTTTTTCAAAAATAATTTTTTTTTATTTTAATTTTTATTTTAAAGTGGTGTGTTATTTAAATTAAAATTTTGATTGGTGTTAATGAATTCTACTATACTATACTATACTATACTATACTATACTATACTATATATATATATATTTTTTTTATTTATTTATTATAGTTGATGTTATTGAGTAGAAATATAAAAATGTTTTTTTTTTAATTTTATGTATTTTATACTAATAAAAGTAGAAATATAAAAATAAGGTTATAATTTTATGTATTTTATGCTAAAAAAAATAGAAATATAAAAATAAGGTTATTTTATGTATTTATGATAATAATAATAATAATAATAAAACTAAAGTTAATTATTTAATATAAATTATTTAATATACATATTTTTATATTTATACTTATTATTCTTGACATTTATATATATATATATATCCTCTTTCTGTAAGAATTTTTTATTAATCATTTTAAGATAATAAAAAATACATATTTTAATGTTTTATTATATCACTTTTATTATACTCTTTTCATTCATTTTAATTATAAAAGTTATTTTTTTTTTAAAAAAAAATTCATATTAGTCATTTTTTTTTTCAATATTTAGTTTATCATTATTTATATTTAATTCTTTATTTAATAAATTATTTTATTATCATTATTTATATTTAATTCTTTATTTAATAGATTATTTTATTAGTAACTTTTACGTAATCCTGAAAAACTCAATAAGAAATAATACCTATTTAGAAAATATTTAAAAACTACATTAGAATAAAGAGATATTAATAAAATTATAAGAAAATTTTTATTTTTATTTTTATTTTTATTTTTATTTTTTTTTTTTAAATACATAATATTAAAAATTTAATTACTTTTAATCAATTATTTAGAATGTAACATAAAAAGATTTTATTAAATACATATTAATAATATCTACTATCACTATCATTAAGTGGTAGTCGGAATTTTCTAGATTCTTATCAAAAATTTTTTGTTATTAATATCGCATTAATTAAAATATTTCAATTATTTAATTATAAAAATGTTTAAATTGAAATATAAATTCATTATTTTCATGATTTACAGAAAATTTTTCAAACTTTATTTTATATTTTTATTGATATTTTCCACCATGTTTTCTTTCATTTAAAAAGACAAATTAATACCAAGTTTTAAATATTTCATGTACATTATTGATTTTAAATTATATGTCATCAATAAAAAAAAAAATTATTTTTAATGTTAAATAAATAATCTAAAGTAATCATAAAAAATATAAAATATATAGCATAAACAAAAAATAAATTATAGAAGTATTTTATTTTTAATATTAATGATAAATTTAGTCAATATGAAATATTTATAAAGTTTTAAAAAAATAGAGTTTAATTTTCTTTTTTTATAAACTAATACTAATGATGAATTATTATTTATTATATAAAAACATAAAAGATAATATATCAATAATTAATACCAAAGCAAGCAACATTTATTAACACTAACTATACTAAATAAAAAAAAATGAAAATTTAGGTTAAAGATTAGTATTAACTCTTATAAAAAGTGTAATATAAATGGCAAAAAATTTAAATAACATATAAAAATATATAAAAATACAAATAAAATAATTGAAATAAAAACTTTATTAATAATTATTTACATATTTACATAACATAAAATTTTATGTATTTGTTTAGAATTAATGATATTACATAAATCTATTTTATATCACGTTACATTAAGTTACACTATAAATAAGTGATAATTAATCATATGATTAATTAATGTTTTATTAATTTATTTTTATGTAATTATTAACAAAATAATTTATTAATAATTAAGGTTTTTATTTTAATTTTGTATCATACTTTAAATAAAAATGAAAATAATTTTTTAATAATTATTCCATAAAAGGATAAATAAATATGACAAAAAATTAATTATTATATATTAAAAAAAATAATTATTATAAATATATAATAGAATAATTCCAAAAAAAAAAAAAATATATATATATATATATCTATATAGATTTAAATAATTATATAATTCATAAAAAGTATATAAATGTTTAATAAAAATAATAAAAATAATGAATAATTATACCATGGAATTAAAATATAAAATGATAAAAAAACTTAATAGTTTAACACAATTATTTTTGATTTCAATTTTTTTTTTAAAAAAATTGCTATATCTTTTTTTTAATATTTTTATTATTGTTATTTTTTTATTCTTTAAAGTTTATATGATTACTTTATTTATCTTCAAAACCGGTCTTTTCTTTTTCTTTTTTTTTTTTTTTTTAAAGTTTATATGATTTATTTATCTTCAAAACTGGTCTTTTTTTTTTTTTTTAATATTAAAATTTTATCTAAATTTATTAATAGCGTTAATTTTACTTAATAAATTAATAAAATAACAAAAACTGTTATTTAAATTTTATTCATAAATCATAAAAACTTTTTGTACTTTATTTTACAGATGAGAAAAAAAAATAAAGCAAAACAAGATAAAATAACCTCTATCAAAAAATAAAAATAAAAATAAAAATAAAAATAAAAATAAAAATAAAAATAAAAATAAAAATAAAAATAAAAATAAAAATAAAAATAAAAATAAAAATAAAAATAAAAATAAAAATAAAAATAAAAATAAAAATAAAAATAAAAATAAAAATAAAAATAAAAATAAAAATAAAAATAAAAATAAAAATAAAAATAAAAATAAAAATAAAAATAAAAATAAAAATAAAAATAAAAATAAAAATAAAAATAAAAATAAAATTAAAAATAAAAATAAAAATAAAAATAAAAATAAAAATAAAAATAAAAATAAAAATAAAAATAAAAATAAAAATAAAAATAAAAATAAAAATAAAAATAAAAATAAAAATAAAAATAAAAATAAAAATAAAAATAAAAATAAAAATAAAAATAAAAATAAAAATAAAAATAAAAATAAAAATAAAAATATATAAAAAAGAGTTAAAAAAAGAAATTAAATGAGAAAATAAGTAAAATAAAAAAGAAAGAAAGAAAGAAAATAAAAAAATATATATATATATATATAACACAAAATAATAATAAAAATTTTTTATTGCTTTTTACAAGTATGATAAATATATTTATTAAGCTAATAATATATTTTATTTATTTTTAATTTTTTTCTCCATTAATGTATTTAACAAGTCAATATTAAATTTTATATTATTAATATATATATATATATATATATTTATTTTTTATTTTTTATTTTTATTGATATGAAATTAAAATTGAGAAAGAAGGAAAAAAAAATTTACTATTTCTCTCTCTCTCTCTTTTTTTTTTTTTTTTTTTTTTTTTTTTTTTTATATTATTTTTCAAAATGATTATAGGATTTATATATTTATTAATAAAATATTATTTTTATACTAGTTTTACGTATTGATAATATTTGTACTATTATCATATTTATAAGAAAAAAAATTCACAATAACAGATAGAATTGTAATAATTTTACTTTTGATATTATATTTACTAAAATAATATAAATATTTATTTATAAATTTTCTTATTATTTAATATTAAAAATAAAATAAATTTATTTCTTGTAAAAGGTATTAAAACTTTATTGTAAAAATATAAATAAAAAGTAAAAAAAAGAAAAGCAAATAAATATTTCATCAAAATTTTGTTAGCTAAATGAACATAAATAAAAATATAATTAACCCTTGATTTAACCCATAAAATAAAATAAAAACAAAAAATATAAATAAAGAATAAAATTGAAAAGTATAAATAAAAAAAAAATTAAAATATTTGGTTAATTGTACTCTTTATATAACAGATCAATAATTTTACTATTATCTTTATCTTCAGCTAATTCATATGCATTTTTCTCTTTATGCCAGTTAGAACATAAATCATATTCATATTTTTTATATGGATCAGCACCATGTTCTAACAAATATTTTACTATATTATAATTATCATTTTCAATAGCTTGAAACAAGGGGGTTATACGTTCAATTAATCGATTCCTTTCAGTTTTATAAATAGTGACATTAACGTCTACTCCGTGTTCCACAAGACATTTCACTATACTTATATTATTTTTTTCGGTTGCAAGTAATATTGCATTGTAACCATCATAACCTTTTTCATTAACATTAGCACCATGATCCAATAAATATTTTATCATACTTAAATGTTGAGTTCTTACAGCCAAAATAAATGCAGTATCATTGTTATCAGCTTTTGTATCAATATAAACTCCGTTTTCTATTAAATATTTTATTGCTCTCCAATTTTCTAATTTAATCATTTCTTTTAAGGCTTTTTCTCCATAGATATTTGCCGCATTCACTTTAGGAAAATCATAGATAAATTGGCTTATTCCATCCGAATCGTTACAGGTAGCCAAATAATACATTTTTGCAATAAGAGGCTTCGATTTCAAATGTACAGTTACATAAGATTCTGGAGTACTATTTTTCTTTCTAACCCATTTATCGTCCTTAAATTTATATCCATCAATGGAAACCTCTTTATACTCACACCTATCCTTTAATATCTGTAATAGAGATAAATCTGTTATTGGATTTTTATTTTTACTAACATTCAATAAAGAGACAATCATATCAACATTCGTATTAATATATAATTTGGAATTTCAGGCACTAATTCGGCCTTTATTGTTTGTTTCTTTAATTTTGGATCAATCATTTTGTTATACCCTATTAAAATAAAAATTATTATGCTAGATTTTTAATATTTATATATTTTTTAATAACTAACAGTAAATATATAAAAGAATAAAAAATTCAAAATGAATTTTTTCTATTTTTACAGAATATGATATTAACAAAAAATTGTTAAAAAAGAAATGAAAAGTTAATAATATTAAGAATAATTTATATTAATTATTAAAATAAAAAATTTTGGACATTATTAATATTATTTTTATTGAAATGATAAAAAATGGTCATTAGTATATTGGACATATTTAAATTAATAAAAAAAAAATTTAATTAAAAAAAAAAAAACTATTAATTAGTGTCTAATTATTACATTAATTAAAAAAAATTTTTTTTTCTATTTTTTTTTTTTTTTTTTATTTTTTATATTGCATAGTTATACTATTAATGTAACACAATTATAATGTAATTTTCAGTTTTATTTTACTCTTTATGCAAAGTTATATTGCTTGGAAATCGTAAGTATAAAGGTAATAATAGTATAAAAATAGTTTAAAAGAGGCTTCTTCTTTTCCTTTCTTATATAATTCTTTTATGTCTTTATACTTTAAATTAATATTATATTAAGCTTCTTGTATTGCTATTTTTTTGAGAAGAATTATGAGAAGAGTTAAAGTTATTATCTTTATTATAAATAAATAAATAAATAAATAAATAAATAAATAAATAAATAAATAAATAAATAAATAAATAAATAAATAAATAAATAAATAAATAAATAAATAAATAAATAAATAAATAAATAAATAAATAAATAAATAAATAAATAAAATGCTTAATTAACAAAAATAAAAATATATTTTTTTTCTACATAAATTAAATTTATATCAATTTTATATTCATATTCATGTGATATTTTTAATGTCTTTAATTTATGATTAATTTATGCAATTCAATAAAGAGACAATCATATCTATATTTCGTATCATATATATAACTTAGAACTTTAGAAACTAATTTAGAGGGTATTTTTTGTTCTTTTAATTTTTAGATCTATCTTTTTTTTTTTATACTTTATACCTTATTAAAATAAAAATAATTATGCTAAAATTTTTAATATCATTATTATTATTATTATTTTTTAATAGTTATTATATATAAATAATTTTTAAAAAAAAAGAAAAAAAATTTTTTTTATTTTTATAGAATTTTGTTATTAACAAATTAATAAAAAGAAATGGTTTTTTAATACTAATATTATAAATTATATGATTATAACATTATTTTCTTTTTTTTATATAATAAAATGATTAATATGGACTTAAATAAATCTATTTAAATTTAATGATTAAATTAAATAAATAAATAAAAAAAAAAAAAAAAAAAAAAAAAAAAAAAAAAATTAATTAAAAATTTTGTTAGGAACATAAATATTAAAGTTTTATAATTATTGATTTATGGAATAATGTTTTATTAATATATATTATGTAAAATTTAAATAATATTAACAAGCCATATATTAAATTAAATATAAATGCAACAATAATGTACAATATTAAATAATATTCATTTATTATAATTTTTTATAATTAAGATGTTCTTATTTTAACCAAATTATTTATGTCTAATTTATGGAATTTTTTTTTTATTTTTTATTATATATATATATATATTTAATTTAGATTGGGATTAATAAGAATTTTTATTAATACTAAATTATTTCTGTTAAAATTATTATGTTTTTTTTTTTTTTTTTTTTTTTTTTTTTTAGAATTTTTATTATGTTTTTTTTTTTTTTTTTTTTTTTTTTTTTTTTTTTTTTTTTTTTAGAATTTTTATTAAAGTTATTTATTTTTAATATTCCATAATACTATCTTTATACAGTATTACAATATTTATAATTGGTTATCTGTATACATTATATTAAATAATATTTATATTTGTGTTTAATATTAATGTTTTGATACTACCCTGAAAACCTAACCTATATAGGATAGATTAGTATAATTAGGATCTAATATTTAAATTAACTTAAATACTTTGTCATATGTACACTATTTAAATATTTAGTGAATCCGTCTGCTAGATTATCTTGAGTTTTTTACATAAGTTAATTTTATCCTTCTATTTTTTAATTAGTTTACTTACATTGTGGAAACGAATATCGATATGTTTTGTTCTCTGATTGACTTTGCTTTATTGTCATCGTTAATGTTGCTTGTATTGATTTTGCTGTTGAATTCATTTAGTATGCATATGTACTATATGCATTGTTTTGAGCATTCACTAAGACTATAATTCTTGGCTTCTTCTGTTGATGTTGATATACACTGTTGTAACTTTAATTGGAGTGTTTCCCATGGTGACGATTTACCCTGAAGTGGATCTTCTAGTTTGGATATCACCTGTGTAATCAGCACCTGAGAAAAAATTTAATGATATGTTCCTTGTGAACTTCAGTAAATAATCATTGGTTTCTTTTAAGTATCCTAGAATTCTAATTATGATTTGCCAGTCTTCTTTGTTTGGATTCTTAGTATTTCTTGATGCCTTACTGACTGCCTATAGTATATCTGATCTCGTACTGACATTTAAATAAAGAAGATTTCCAATTATACTTTTATATGTGGTAAGGTCAATTTTTATTTTCCTTAAGTCTTCGTTGAATATAGATTTGATGCTTTTGAACGGTTTGATATTTTCATTCTTATATTTACATAATATGTTATATTACATATCTTTTTCTGATGTAAAAAAATAACTTCCTTTATATTTATGAAATTTTATTCGTATTGGGGTGTTTGTTTATTATATTTTTGGTATTGAAATGTGCAAATTTTGGATGCCAGATTTGAAAGTGTTTGTCAGGTTTCGTATTACATTCCATAAGGGTACTTTGTATTTTATAATGGTAACTGATTTGATTTTTTGGAAATCCATAATTCATAAGTATTGATATTATGAGTTAAGCTTACTGTAGTGATTCTTTTACCATTTAATGAATATATAATCATATATTGTCTATTGTTTATTCTACTTAAAAAAAAATTTATAATTAAGTTGGATAAGTTTGGATATATAAATTAAATATTTGTTTGAATCTGGGATATATGATACATCATCTAATTCTATTTTATTATTGTTAATGAATCCAATAAACCTTCCTTTGTATAAAGATTGTATTTTGCTTCTTTTAGTAAAAGTTATAGACTCGACATGATCGATTGGATTAGCAATTAGTTCTAGTTTATTAGTAATATGGACAGACACTCCAGAGTCTACTATCCATGTATATATTCTTTGAGTGGGGTTTATATTATTTGTTACTTTGGTGAGTGTATTATATATATGAAAGTTACAGTTGTTATTGTTATCTAAATTAAAGTGATAGGATGTGCTTTCGAAATCCGAATTAAAATCTTTGGTGAATGCAACTTTATATAGGTTATTGCTATTGTCGTTTGAAGTAAATAAAGCCTGAGATATATTATGATATTATTTAAAGTTGTTGCATTGTTTGTAAAAGTTTGCTTTTCTATTATTCAAAAAAATTTTGTCTTTTATATATATTCTTAATGTAATTGTTTTCCTTTGATCTGTTTGTTTTATTATATTTGTATATATTGTTTAGTTTTTTGTTAATTATTATTCAATAAATTATTAATAAATATTTTGTCTATAAATAAGTAGTAATATATGTAAATTAAATAGAAGTGATATATTATAATGTAATCATGAAAAATATAAATACATATAAATTTCATTATTTAAATCGAGGCATTAGTTATTGACAATCGAATAGTTAGTAATAATAAGAGATTTAATTTTTCAATTAATAAAGATTATTTTATTTAAAAAAGAATTTTTATTACGTGTTATTTTTTTGATTTAAATGTTATATTTCGTTATTTGTAATCTGTTTCTATTCGAACTCTTTACATTATTACAATTTGCTGAATTGCCCTTTTTATGAATAGAAACTATAGATGTGTTATTCCATGATTTAGGAAAATCACCATTTCAAATACGATTAATTAAAGTTGTAATACATTTAAAGCCAGATGAAATATTACTATTATTTTAACTAGATTCTTCTGAATATTTTTTACTAGGAATAAAACTTCAAAGATCGTTAATTTTTTCATCTCTAATGTCTTTATTAATTTCCCATTCTTGTTACCTTGGAGTTCCCAAATTCCAAAATGCATTAGAATCTTTCCAAAGGTCTTTAGAAAAATTATAACCTGAAGGATTCAATGCTAGGAATTTATAATGAGAATACCAAGCTATTAATTCTTCATCTGTAGTGTGCGTAAATAAATAATACGTAATAAATAATATATTATATAAAACAATAAAATAAATAATAGAAAATAGATAATATAATATATAAAATAATATATAATAAAAAATTAAACATTAACAAGTATTATATTTTAAATATATGTAATTTTTAATAATAAAAATGATAAAGTGAATTTTAAATATTTCTTTTTATATATAAAAATATATTTAATATATTTTATTTTATGTATCAATATTTATCTTTTTTTTTTTTTTTTCTATTACCATTTACCATTTACTATTTAATATTTATTATTATTTAATATATTTAATATTAATTATTTATTATTTATTATTATTTATTTAATATTAATTATTAATTATTTGTTATTTAATATTAGTATTTAATTATTATTTATTATTTTTTTATATAATCAGTATTGATTATATATTTTATTATATATGAAAACAAAAATAAAATTGAACATAAAAATAAAATAAAAAAAAATTCAATTGATAAGTCCTATAGTGATTGAATTTTTTACTAAATGTATTTTTTTTTTTTTTGTTAATAATAAATATAAAAATTATACTATAAAAAATATACATATTATATTTGATATTATCGTCATATTTTAATAAATTACTTGATTATATTGAGTATTTAATTAGTAGATTAATCTTTACATGTATATAATTAGATAATAAAAAAATTCTATTTTTTAATCTATTATTAGTTTATTCTATTTATTTTTAAATAGAACATGAATTAAAGTAATTTCCTTCTGTATTATTTTAATGTTAATTTCAATAAAATACTTCTATAAATATTATATTTTATTTTTTCTAATTTCTTTTTTTAAAAATCTAAATATTAATCTATTGAAATTTTAATAGATATTTATTGTTTATTAAACATTGAAGATGAGAATTACTGATATTAAAATTAAAAATATGATCATAAATATAGAGGGTTTTAGTGAATTGGAATAACTAGTTATATTACATTTTTCTGGATTTTCTTCATTTTCTATACATTCTACATAGCCAAGTTGCTCAATGGAACAAATTTTAGCTTCATTAGTTTCTTTATCAACATCAACATAGTTATTGATACAGACCAAATCAAACATGGAGGTACTTTCTTCCTCGTTGTATGTACAATTAGTAAAGATACCACTAATTGATTTTAAATAATTCTTTACACGATGATAAGATACTGCTGTAGAGTTGTTATGCCTACTAATTTCCTTAACAGCTTGTTTAACATATCCTGGTAATTCTTCTGTTAAAGCCAACGGGAAATTAATGACGACATTTTCATCGTAGGAACAGTACCGTGATTTCATTGGAACGAAATTGGAATGAGTATCACAGCGATAATAAGTCTCCTCGATATAATAATATTGACCATTGATACAGAGTTGTTTTGTACATTCGGTCGCTTCTAACTCCTCAGAATCATGAATACAGTAGTAAATAGCACCTGTATTCGTTATGTAGTAGCCTGTTTCATCAATAGGACTACAATCATGATCCTCACCTAGATTACAGTAATACATTTCTTTATCTATTGTGTAGTAATAACCGTCGTTGACTATGCCATGAATCTTTATTTCATCTGATTCTGCTTTCACAACCTTATAAATGTAGGTTTGAGTAGGATCAACGGAGATATAGGCATAACCTGAAGTACTTGGTAAGCTATAATCCCCATCTTTATATCTATAAATGGTTTTAGCCTGGGAGTCATAATAATATGTATCTTCATGAGGTTCATAGATATGACAGGAAGAATGCGTACAGGCATACATTACAAGATTAATATTTTTGGAGAGATAAGTACTTCTTTCGATGGTGGTATTTGTAAATATATTAATGATGTAGTATCCAGTTTGATCCACCATTTGAGCTGTAAATTGATTCATATGGTAGAGGTGTTGAGAGAAGCCATAGCCATAGATGTAAGAATTAATACCTTCGGAGAGGTAACAATCTCCAGTTTCACGATTTTTAATAGAGGATTGGGCTAGAACAAGTTCTCCCTTATAAGTGATACAAAATTCATTCTTCTTCATATCAGCATTGGGGGTGCATTTATTATCTTTGAAGATACAAATGATATCCTTGTCATAGACAAACGAATACAATTTGTTATTTACATCATATTTCAGGATTCTCTTATTAATGTCAGCAATATAGGTAATAGTATTAAGAGCATTAACAGGACGACAATGACTTCCTTTACAACGATACAATTCAACATTGCTATCATTGTATTCATCAATATTACGGCTACTGACAATTCTATTTTCTTTATTATTCAGAAAGAGATAGGCGGTTTCATAAATTTGAAGAATGCAATCAACATCGAGGGTATAGATACTGGATTTCTCCGCAAAGTACCTATCATGATAGGATTCGTTGGCTTCAAGACAATTGGTGGTGGAGGTCGTATAGACGTAGGTGGCTGTTTTTCCAGAAATAACATTCGGTTTCACCACAATAGTATCAGTGGCAAAATAGAGAATGGAATGGTCACTATTTGTACAGAAATCACCAGCCTCTATCGAGCTTGTCGCTTTTTTCGTCATGGAATACTCGAGTGTGATATAGCATTTATTATTACTGAATTCACAGATGGGAACAGCAGCCAATTCACTAATGTTTAAAGCAGCACATTTACCTTCCACACAACGAATAATATCATAGACATCATTGGTGTCTCTAGTACTAAAGATTTTACTTTCTTCTTTCAATTCTTTATTTTTAAAAGTGTCAATTATATTTTCTGAATTATCATTAACCTCTAGTGATTCATTCTTTCTTTTAGAAAGTTTCTTATTCAAAGAATTCCTGATCTCGAATTGAAGATCTTTTTCAAGTTCAGAACGTCTTTTAATGGAAACTTCTCCTTTTAGGGCTCCTCGGAAGATACCATTATGAACACGAATTTCTTTACATCTATTTCCAATACGACAATGAACTAATATATCCGGTTCACTTGTCAAATAGTAACCACTGAAGGCATCTTCAAGGAAACAGGAAATCACATTACCAGCTTCCACACATTTTATGATGGTGTTATTTTCTTCTGTACAGTCGGCATTGAAATAGTAGTGTTCCATGGGATTTATTTCGTAACAAGTTATGAAACTTTTACAAAATATTAAAGCCTTACTGGAGGAAGTGAGATAATATCCGGGATTACCTTCTGTTACATAACATCCTTCATTGAGGGTACATTCTATAAGGGGATAAAGGTTTCGATCAGAACCAGAATTTAAATATTTGACACCACTATCAGGATAAATGAAGATACATTCATTATTGGCGTTACAATGAATAATACCAAGTATTCCATTTTCTCCGTAACCTAAATAATTCCCTGGCTTAACACTTACTTTTACACAAATACCATTGGTACATTTTATTAAGTTATTACCATTTGTATAATACACCGTTTTCGGTGTTTTATTGCTACCATTGTTGTCACGTCCACCGTGACCGTTACCGTTAGATTGGTTAGGATTAATAATATAGCAGTTTTCACCATCCTTATCACAATAAATAATAGTAGATGTCTTCGATCCACCTGAACCATCAATCACATACCCATCCTCATCAGTGTATTCCATTTTTCCTTCCTCATTACAACGAATGGCCTTTTTATTGATGGCATCATAGAGATAGGTGTTTGGAGAACAACCTTTACTTTCGGTACACACTTTCGTAATTTCATCACACGTATAGATCGTATAACCCGATTGATCCCCATCCATGGAATCGACCACATTACCATTTTTATCAACAATAATGGAGCCACTTTTGTAATAGCGATTAATGGAGTAATACGAGACTTTAAACAAAGCAAATGTCGAACTTCGAATTCCTGGGAATCCATTCTTTGAAATTGTTGCAGATACGAAAATATCTTTATTTTTAGAGGCATAGACAGCATCAGAATTATTAGATTTAAAGAACTTCAATTGTCCATTTGCATAACAATAATTTCCTGGAACAGCCATTGCTGGCTCTGGACATATAGGAGACTCTCTTTCATAACACTCATTATTTTCTCTTTCACAAACAATCACAGGTTTCAGTGAATTACCAGCATTAACATAGTATCCAATTTCTGCCTCTACTGGATTACATCCTTCCGAGGAATCACATTGAATCAATGGATAGGATAACTTGTTATATCCATTATTTAAATAATACCCTTCAGAATTGAAAGCCGGCCTCCAAGTACATTTTTGAATATTACTTCTTGTGGATCTTCTTCGATTGGAAATTGTGGTCTCTACACATTCAATTAACCCTTGATTTTCATTTTCATCTTTTCCTACATAATAGGACGGGACACTTGTTGGCGTTTGCTTCTCACATTTTGTATTCGTGCAGGCTATAATGGCATTCTCTAGACCAGTGCTTTCGCCATTTACATGATATTCTGTATCTATTCCCTCCGTTATTGTTATTCCTGTACATCCATCTTTTTTAGTACATTTAATCATTTGATTGGTATCACCGTTCTCAGAGTAATTTGAATTGAGATAGAGACCTTTTTGAACATCATCTGATTTCTTCACAATGCATGTCACCTTTTTATTACTTGAATCAATAGAGCATTCAATAATACCTTTTTTTGATGAGGTATTATCAGATGAAGTTCCTTCATCCTTTCCAGAATTTATGTATGTTTCATTATTACCTTTGGTGGCACCACTACTACTTATACTGCATCCAAGTTTTTCACATTTAATTAAAGGCTTGTCATTCTTTGTTTCCTCGTCACTATTAATATACACATCATTTATACTACCATCCTGTAATTCACAAACTGACTTCACACATACAATTAAGGCATCTTTCATCTTATTACTGTTTTTATTTCCAGTATTTATAAAATATTGAGGATTTTCATCAGAACTCAAAGAACCTCCAGAGATGGTAGTGGCTATACATGTTTTAGAATTACATTTAATAACTTGATTAACTTGATCAAGTTCTGGATAACTTCCATTTAGAAAGACATCACCATCATTACCACTAATGGCTTTGCATGTTATTTTTTCACCATTCTTTCTACATTCTATTAAATCACTATCAGGATCACCATTAATAAAATATTGGGGTTGATCATTATCCGCTGTAGATGGCTTAGAAGAACATTTGTTACCGTCACAATAAATAATTTGATTTGGATTAGAAGAATCGATAAATACTCCATCATCAATAGTAGGAATAGGTACTACTTTTTTACAAATTTTTTCCCCATCAATAACTTCACATTTAATTATTTCCTCTCCACTCAAATAATATTCATTACTATCTGTTGAAGCACCTGTAGATTTTGGTTTACAACCACTCTCATCGCAAACAATCAACTGACCAGTATTATTATCAATAAAAGTATCTTCTTCACCTAATTTACTAACTGAACATTTTCCTTCATTAATTGTTTTATAACATTTGATTATGCCACCTTCATTTTCTTTTCCGGCATTAACAAAATTATATTCAGTTTTTTCGTCAGTATATTCAATTAATTTTTCTTTACATACTTTATTTTCACAGATGATAAGTTGATTTTCATTTTTATCATTATCATAATTGGCATTAATGTAAACACTACCTTCACTCGAAGTTATTGAGTCACAAGTTACTTTGCTATCTTCATTTGCAATACATTCAATGACGTCACCTCGATAATCACCAGAAGTATCTGAATCTCCTGAATTAAAATAATATTCTGGTTTTTCTGATGTAGCTCCACTTTTAGTTAATTCACAACTACCATCTTCACATTTAATAAGTTGATTTTCATTATCAGCTTTACCAAAGTTTGAATTAATAAAAACTTGATTTTCATTTTCAAATTCATTAAAATCTTCAACCGTTATGCAATTATCATTATATGAACATTTAATAAGAGAATTTATATTATTATCTGGATCTGTGTTAATATAATATTCAGTTTTCTTTGGAGTCGAACCATTATCTTGAGCAGTACATTCATTACTAGAACAAATAATGATTTGCTTTTGATTATAAGTACTTATATATACATTTGTTGGTAATTGATTTTTAATTAATCTACAAGAAGCTTTATATTTCCTTTCTTCCTCTTCATTTATTTCTTCCATAGTACATTTTATAACAGCATTTTCAATTCCTTCAGCTTCACCATGAACATAATACTCTGTATTGTCATCTGCTTTGACATTATTATAATATTCACATTCTGTATCGGATGTACATTTAATCAAATAATTTTCATTATCTTTTTCTTCGCCATAATTACTATTTATATAAAAGACTTCAGAAGCTTCATTAGCAATGTTTGCTTCTTTACTTTCACATTCACTATTTGATTCACATTTAATAAGGGGTAATTTTTTATTATCATTACTTATGCAATCCCCAGCATTAATATAATAACTCTCAGTTCCTTCTGCTTCTGAAGTTTTACATTCTATTGAGGAAGTATCTGTTCCACTATATCTTTTATTATAACAAATAATTAAAGGTTTTCCACTTTCTCCATTTTCATTTGTGGTACCTACCTTAAGGTTACCATTAAGAAAAATACTATTGTTTTCAGCCGATATTGTTGTACAAGTACCAGAACATTTTATCAGAACAGATGAATCATCAGCCGCCTCGTCAGCATTTTTAAAATAAGTAGGAATATTATTATTACCTAACATATTTGTATTTTCAGTAACACTTAAGCATTTATCCGAGTTACATTGAATAAGTTTACTATCATCATTATTTATATATATATCATTTGGATTTCCATCATAAGCAATACAATAGGTTTCATCAGGACATCTAATTAATGCTTTAAATAATTCATTTGAAACCTCAGCATTTATATAATAACCCTTATTTGGTGAGATTAATTGACATTTAGTTCCTTTTTCACATTTAATTAACCAATTATAAGAATCGTTTTCATTATTTCTTTTTCTTCGTTTTTCTTCTTTTTTAATCAAGGAACTAGCATCAAGATAATATCCTAATCCAGGTTTTATATTACATTCTTCAATACTTCCTTTTACAGTACAATCAATTAAACCATCATTTAAGCTTTCAGCACTCCAATTCAAATATATACCTTCATTAATTGCTTCGGAGTCTTCTGCTACTAATACTGAATTTTTAGTTAAAGCAAGGAAAACAATTTCTCCTTTATTCTTACCGTAAATTTCATTAACATTATTATTTTTAACATTATTAACTCGAAATGCTACATATCTTACTTCATCTTCTTTTGTTGGAAGAGGAACTCCTAAATTTTTACCGAAACAAACTTCTTTACCATTATCTCCTTCTCCTAATCTCCCTTCATCTCCATCAACACAGGGACCTGAATTTTCCAAAATGGTACATCCTTCCCGCTTCCATCCATTACATTGAAGAATTTTATTATCTTTGGATATCAAATATCCCTTAACAAGGATACTTTTTTCTTGTGGTAAATTCTCACCTTCCTCAAAAGTACACTGATAAGCCATAATATTTGGTGTATCCATAGTAGGCTTTTCAATATTTTTCCCATTATTATCATAAAATAGAATGGCTTTTCCAGCTTCAGTAAGTTCTACATGATTTTTTCCATTGATATTTTCACAAACTTGATTAACTTCGGTTTGAATTTTACTATTTTGAAAATCCCAACAATAAACTTCATTTATGCAACTACTTTCGCAGGTTGCCAATGAAGTATCTTCAAGGTAAATAATACTACCATCTTTATTAATTTTAACCGAAATTGTTCTTTCTTCATGAACCCCTGGGAATACATTAGCTTCAACATCAATGGATTGATAACTTGTTTCGCATCCAATTTCTACTTTAATAGAAGTACTTTCATTGATTTTTATTGAAATACCATCAGCATCATTATTAAGACTTCCAGGCCCAATTAAATTTAATTCACTTATTTTTATTTCTTCACAAATAGAGTCAGCACATCTAATAATCTTTTTGTCTGTACTATGTTGCGGTGCAGAATCTATAAAGTATCCATTAAAGGTACTACCTTCAATGACACATTCAGGTTTTTCTCCATTGAAAGTACAGGTAATAAGTTTTTCATCACCACTTACATAATGTTCCTGCTTTTCTTCACTTGCATTACTTTCAAATGAAGAACAATAAACTTTATTATCAGTATCCACTTCACAATAAATTAAATGACTTGTATCTCCTGCATCAATAAATGTAGATGACTTATTAACCTTTTCCAATTTACAGGTAATATTTTCGCCTTCGCTTGAACAGTGAATAACAGCATTTCCATTAGCATCTGGATAATAGCCATCCTCAGCTTTTACGATAGTACATTCTGAATTTTGACATATGACAATTATATTACTTTCCTCAATAGTATCAGTGATTATAATATTTTCTTTAATAAGATAATAACCATCCTTTTCATCTGGCTTTCCAATGATTGATGATCCGGAATTACCAATGAATTTTTGATAATTATTGGTTGATCCTATAGCTATCATATAATCCTTACTTTGATCCACTACAGAATATGCATTACCATTATCATTTTTCATGCATACCTTCAGTTGTGAGCCATCATAACTAACATAATTATATTCTAATGGTGAACAATTATTTGTTTTTTTTCCTTCTTCCCATTTTCCAGATGTATTATCATTTGTATACACCATGCCATCAATATTCATATAACCAATAGATTCAATACATTTTCCTGATTCACAAAAGAAGAGATGAACGCTCTCATCATAGAAAAGATCTGAAGAAATATCTTCATAGATATTGCCTTCATTTAATTGTTTATATGCTCCTATACTTCTTTCATCATTAAGAGAGTAGCTACCATTATCTGTAAGGTAGAGATAATAATTTTCTTGAGGATTAAGATTAGAATTTGGAACTTTAATTACATAATTTCTATCCTTTCCTTCAAAATATTCGTCATTAACTATATAACTAATAGAACTTTTATTTGAATATTTAATCATTTTTTTAGCTTCTAATGGACTTCCAGCTGTCACAGCATCAAAAGCGATATAATTTCCATCATTATCCTGAGAAAGTTCAACACTAATTTCATCTCCTAAACAAAGATAATATTTGGTAGATTCTTTAACAATATGACCAATTTTTTCTTTACAGTAATTAGATTTTATTGAATTAACCTCAGTCACGTCTCCATATTCAGTAACACCTATTTTATTTGCTGTTGAAATATAATATTTTGTACCTGATATAACATATCCAGATACCAGTTTACAAGTGTTCATCTCTTTTTCACATCCATAGATACCAACTCTTTCTTTAGAAGAATCATTTTCAAGATCATTGCCAGTAGCTGTAGTAATCACATTTCCATCATTTTTACTGACTTGATAACCATTTTCTATAATTTTTAATATTATTGCTTTTGACATGGCTTTCACCATAATATATGGAAAAGCTATACCTTTACTGAATAAACTAGTTTGGGTAGCATCAAATACATATATATTACTATTAATTATATCAATTGAATCATTATTATTTAAACAGATTTTCCAATCCTTAATAAGATCACCAATTTTATTACAATTTTTATATGGTACAATTCTTTCTCTTGTACCATCAATACTTAAAGAATAATAACCAGGGTCATTATCGGTAGATTCTAAATAACCGTAAGTTTGTCTACAGATTTTCGTATCGTCACAATAAAACAATCCTAGACTATTTAAACCTTCTTCAATAGTAGTGGATGTTGAAGGCAAACTAAATATTTTTGCATTATCTAGTATAACTCCGTTTAGTCCACTGGAAATCGTTCCATTTATATCACCAATAGAGAATATACCTTCAGTAGCACGAACCAATAACGTCCCTTTCATAATAAGATAGTCTACTTTTTTATTTGTTTCACTAATGAATGTTATGCTTTCATTATTATCAATACAAAGTTCATAATCACTATTAAGTTTTCCAATACTTTCACTGGATAAGCAATCATTAATATCAGTTATGGCTAATTTTTTGTTCATATTTGTATAATTATTTTCTAATGTGTTTTTTATTTCGTAATATTCATTGTTATCTTTGATAAAACCAGTATTCGAAAGACATATACCATTTTTTCCACAATTAAAAAGTAATAATTTTTTAATATCTCCTTCGATATTAGTTAAATCATGTTTTATCATTGCCTCTTTATCAATAAGATTTGGTCCAGAGTCTCCATAAAGATTATTTAAGATAATAGAATTGTTGTTTACATTTGCTACAATAGTTCTGCCATTATAATCAGTAAATGGGGTGTCACTCTGGATTGAAGGAATGATAATATTCTTAGTATCCCAGTCTATGGTAACTCCAAATGAACATAATTTTCCATCATTATTCAATTTTCCATTTTCTTCACTTGAACATGAACCCGTTAATTTTCTTGCCTCATTGTTTAAACTAGTTGGATTATATATAGAATAATATTTTTCATCACTGGATTTTAAATATCCCACAGTTTGCTTACAAACTTTACCTGTTTCACAATTAAAATACGCCAACTGTTTCAACACTGGAGTGATAGCAGAACTCATTGCTGATAAAGTATTTAGAACTTCCGATGTTTCTATGTTCACTATATTGGCTCCATTCTCAATAGTTCCTAATAATTATAATAAAAATTAATTAAAAATTATTAATTTAGAATTCTTCATAATAAAAAAAAAATAATATATATATATTAATAATTTTTTTTGGTATTATTTATTTATTTTTTATATATAAAATTTCTAAGAAGATAAAACCATTTTTTAAATACATAATTACTGATGAATAAAAATTTATATTGATTTTTCATTCTATTTATTTACCTTTCAAATCTTCAATTGTGAATATATTTTCAATGGCACGTATAAATTTAGTATCATTACCTTCAAATCCGATATAATATTCTTTTTGATCGCTTGATAAAAATTCTATACTTTCCATGCCGAGACAAAGGTTACCATAGGAAAGCAATTGTCCTCCATCATTACTACTGGAGCATTCCGTTCGAAATTTTTCATCTAATAATAATTTATTTTTTGTTTCTTGTTCACTAGCTTCAATGGAATAATAGTTATTTTCTATTTTAATATAGCCTTTAATAGAGGTACAAATACCTTCTCTGTTACAAATACAAAGTATAGTTTTGCTAATATTATCCTTGACGACAGACGTTGCACTTTTCATATAGGAAACAAAAAGATTCACCCCTTTTTCCTTGTAATAATTATCCAAAAAAAAAGCTTTACCATTGGATCGAATTATTATATTTTTATCACTTATTACTTTAGAAAATATACTAGTACTTTTAGTTGAAATAGAATATATGTTACTTTCTGTAATTGAATGTATTATTGGATTAGAATTATCATTTTTTAGACAAAGTTCTCCATTTTTCTGTAATTTACCGACATCTGTATCATTACTGCATGATGGTTCTGAAGTAAAATCCACTATATTTCCATTAGAAGAACTAATATCAAATGAGTAATATTTTTTTTCATTACCAATGTCAGTGGAAGCCAAATAACCATAAGTCTGTTTACAAATTTTATCATTTTTTTCACATCTAAAAAGGGCCAAATTACCAATATTGGGGGTTAATAGAGATGCTTTTAAATTTTCATCGGACATGCTAATAATTTTTGCTTTTTCACAATCAATCAAATTTATATCTTCTAAATTATTTTCATCTATGGTACTAGAATCATCATTATCTATTAAAATATAATGTAGTATATTTTCAATTATTAATTATTAAAATGTTTTTAAAGAAAATAAATTAACAATCTATATTGTTTTTAAAAAAGATAAAAGAAAAAATAAAAAATAAAACTTTATTAAAAAAAGTATATTTTAAATATTTAGGTTTTCTATTATTTTTAATAATAATATAATTATTACTTAATTAAAATAAAATTTGGTATTCTTAAAAAATAATATTAATAATCTTTTTTATGTTGTTCTTTTTTTTATACTTTAATTAATATTTATTTTAACTATTATATTTATTATTTTTTTAATTATTAATATAATATAATACAAATAAATATTATTTACCATTCAATGTTATTTTAGCAATAATATGATCTATTGATTTAACAAACTTATACTGTGAATCTTCATAAATAATATAATTATTATAACTAGTTGGGAATGATGTACTGTAAGTATCACCAATACAAAAATCATATGTTGATTTTAATAATTTACCGACGTTATTTGATGAACAACTATCTTTGTAATCACTATCATTCATTTCTGATGATTCTGAAATTTGAATTTTATAATATATACTACTAATATGTGCGTAACCTTCCGCTCGAGTACAGACTCCTTCAGTTTTACAGATATAAAGAGATAAGGCACTTGCAGAAGAAGGAATACTATTAATTCCGATTAATTTATTAGAATCAAATAATTTTACACCATGATTGTCTGAAGCTATAAAAAAAATATTAATAAAATATTGAATTAAGATTAAATTAATATTAATAATGAAGTTTGTATAATTTTTTAATAATTATTATTTCTAATTTCTTAATATTATTAAATATATATTAATATTCTCTTCATATATTTATTAATAAATAGATATAAATCTAAAATAAAAGTTTTATCTATTTATATATATAATTTAACATTATTCAATTATTTAATAAAAAATAGATTATTTTTATTTAAATATATCATATAAATTGTATTATCTAAAAATAAAAAGATTTATACATCTCTGAATTTATAAATATATAATAATGTTGAATAAAAAATACATTTTCAAGTATACATCTAATAATATTTATATTTCCTGTTATATTATCCTTTTTAACAATAGTTATATTTCTTGAATTATTTCATGTTTTAATTAGTTTATTTTGAAATTAAATTTTTTATATTTAAATCTTTTTTTTTTTTTTTTTTTTTTTTTTTTTTTTTTTGTTTGTTTGTTTTTATTATTTTTTATAATATTTGTTTTATTACGTTTTCTTTTTTTTTTTTTTTTGAATAAAATGATTTTAAAACAGAAAAAAATTGAAATAAAAATAACAAAAAAATATTATAAAATTAAAAAAAAAAAATAATATAAATTAAATGTACTTACTATCAATAATATTTTCAAAAACAAATGAATTGGTATCAGAGAAGATTAAAATATTTTCATCTGATATGTTTGCAAATACAGAACTAGAGCTGGGAGGTTTTATTATATAAGTTATTGATTCATTTGTTTCCCCAAAATCCCCTTCAGAATTACCTAGACAAAGCTTTTTCGAAGATCCTAATTGCCCAACTAAATCAGATGAACATACAATGTTTAGAGTAACAAGATTATTATTACCATTCCAACCAATGGAGTAGTATTTCGGGGTATCATTATTATTAATTTTAATATAACCAATGGTTCTTTTACAAGATAAATCCCCATTGTTATTAACTTTAATACAATAGAAAAGCCCAATATTTGGCAAATCTAATGTGCTTTCAGTAACGCTTGTAGGATCTATTTTTTGAGAACTTTTAATATTTATTATATTTACTCCAGGTTGAAGTTCTTTTATTTAATAATTATTTTTAAAATAAAAATTAATTATAGATATTAAAAAAAATTAAAAAAAAATAATATATATATTAATGATTGTTTCATACTTTATTATTTTTTAATACAAATTTATATACATATAATTATAAATTAATTAATTACCTTTAATAACAGTGATTAAAAATATATTTTGTATTGAAGTTATAAACTGATAGGTATTGTTTTCATTTATAATATAATTTTTTTTATCATTGGAGTCAGTTAAGAATGAGACAGCTTCATTATCATTATCATTAATACATAGTTTTCCTTCTGTGATTAATTTACCTATATTGCCATTGCAAGAATTCTCTAATTGGTTAATTTTTTTGGATTGACCTGTTTTACTCACAGAATAGTATTCTCCATTTCCATTAGTAACATAACCACCTTCTAGACTACAAGAACCTGAAATTTCACAGCTATAAACTTTTAATTTTGTAACATTTTCTGTAGTTATTCCTCCAACTTCAATAACAACATTGGAAGCGGTGAGTAAAATTTCATTACCTCTATAGAAATTATCATAGAAGATAGCATTGGATGTGGAATTGGTTAAAATCGAATTGTTAGTACTATCAGTAAATATATTATTAGCGACAGCATTAATAATATATATACCTTCCCTTATGAATTCAACATTCATAGATTCATCATTTAGACAAAATTTATTTGATGTAGCATTATTGATTGTGTCCGAAGCAATGCTTCCAATTGTTTCAGAATTACAGTTTTTTGATGTAATGGCAGATTTAGTTCCTTTTACATTTATTTCATAAATGGTATCCGCTCCTTTCAAATATCCATAGGTCTGTTGACATTTTTTAATAGTCCCATTGAGATTACAATTGAAAAAAAAGAGATTTGTCAAAGTTTCTGTTTTAATTTCTTTATCAAAAGATTTAAATTTCGATATCGTACTTTCGATCAAATAAATATTGAGACCATCATAGGGGTGCTCTAAATAGCGTTTAAAAATAAATTAATTATATATAATTAAGTAAATAAATATGATTGTAATTGTAAATACAATAATAAATATTGAATAATTATATATAACTTTTTTAGAAAACTAAAAAATAAAACATAAAAATAATAGTTTATTGAAAATAAAATATCTAAAATATTTAAAATATTTGAAATAACTAAAATAAAATATAGTAAAAATAAAATTTTAATGAGATTTAAAAAAAAAAACTAACGATAAAAATAAAAAGTGTTTTTAAAAAGAAAAATAATTGTAAAAAAATAATTTTTTATTGTATTTATAAATTAGGAAACATATAAATAATATTATCAATATTACTTTCATTTACCTGTTATTTCTACTTTTGCGATCAGTCCTGGTGCAGTTTTCACTAATAAAGGTTTAGTGTCAACTTCATAAATTATGTAATTTTTTACTTCATCTGGGTAATTTTCACTATCTGTACCTCCAGTACAAAAATTATAGTCTAATTTTAATTTTCCAGTATTCGATTGTGAACATTCATTAACAAAATCACTGCTTTCCATTTTTCCATATCCATGAATTCCAATATTATAATAATCATTGTCTTTTTTTGCATAACCATCAGCTGAAAAACATATACCTTCTGTATTACAGATATACAAGGATAGTGCTTCATTATTACTAATGGAAGTAGGCTTAATTAATTTATTAGATTGGAATAATTTAACACCACCATCAATTGAAACTATTTAAAATATATATATTTATATATATATTATAAATAATATATATATTATTTTAGTTTTTTAAAAAACTTTTTATATCATTTATTTAAATAAAATTTTAAATAAACTATTAAAAAAAAATAATAGATAAAGGAATAAAAAAATAAATGACAAAAAAAAAAAAAAAAAAGGAACTAATTCTTCTTATTTATTATATCTAATATTATATTAAAAATAATTAATCAAAAATTTTTCAAGAATAAAAATGGAACTAATTTTTTTTCAAATTTTTATTATGGACATAAATTTTTTTTTTAATAATTTTTTTTTTTTTTTAAATCTTTTACGTCCTTTATTTCTTTAATTTTTAATTCTTTTTTTTTTTTATAATTCTATCTTTTAGTTCTTTTAATTTTTTTTTCTTATTACTCTTTTTCTAATTCTACTTTTTTTTCTTTAATTTTATTTTAATATTTTTTTTTATTTTATTTTATTTTATTTTATATTATTTTATTTTATTTTTATTTTATTTTACTTTTTATTTTTTATTACTTTTTTTATAATTCTTTTCTAATTCTTTTTATCTTATATAATTATTGTATATTTTTTGTTCCAATTTTTTTTCCTTTTTTTTTTTGTCAATTTCTTCTTTTTTTTTAAGTCTATTTTCAATTACTATCTTTGCTAGTTCTTTTTTTTTGGTTTGATTTATTCTTTTGTTTATTAATTATTTTTCTTTTTTTAATTTTCTCTATCCTTTTTTTTTATAAATTATATTTTTACTAATTCCATATCTTATTTCTTTGTTTTTTTAATATTTGTATAATTAAGTTTCATAATTTTCTTTTTTTATTTTACATAATCATTTTTTAAAATTGATTTTAATTCTACTTTAGTTATTTTATCTAATTCTTTTTTTAATATACTTTCTTTTATTCTTTTCTATAATTCTTTTCTTATTTAATTCTCTAATTTTATTATTAAATTACTTTTTAATTTATATCAAAATGAAAAAGTGAAAAAATATATAAAATAATAGTAATTTTTTTTAAAAAAAAAATTAAAAGATTTTAAATAATAAATAAACCTACCATCCACAAATTTATCATGATAAAAAGCATTGGTTGAGGAAGAAATATAAATATTTATATATTGTTCTTGGGAAAATACAGATCCATTACCATTGAACATGACATATGATTCTGAATTTGTTAATGTTCCAAGAGAATTAGAAGTAAGACAAAGATTTTGGTCTGGTGTAATTAACTTTCCTACATAAGAATCACCACATGAAGGTTCAATAGCAACTTTACTATTATGATGATTAGAATGTATTTCGTAGTACTCATTTGAGTAATCTTTCACGTAACCATACGTTCTTTTACATATTTTTGTTGTATAACATTTAAAAAGGGCCAAATAGGGAAGGTGATCAGTTTTAATCGTACGAATTGACAAGTTCATTATTTCAGCATTGTTTAAATTTATTAGATTTAGTTCTGAACCATCATCTATTATTTATATGTATGATTTAGAAAAAAAAATAATAATTAATAAAAATTAATCATATAATAAAATTATTGAATAATTATTTAAATTAAATAAAAATTAATGTTGTTATTAATAAAAAATTAATAATTCTTTTAATCATATAAATAAATAAACATTATTAATAATAATAAATAATAAAAAAAAATTTTAAAATTAAATAATGAATTAATAATAATATCAATATTATTATTATTATATATTATTATAATTTTTAAAATTAATGAATTAATAATAATATCAATATTATTATTATATATTATTATAATTTTTTATTTTTTATTATTTATTATTATAAGTTGAAAAAGAAATAAATAATTTATTTACTAATTAAATTTAAATTAAAAAAAAATTGAACTTCTTTTTTATGTAATTAACAAAATACTTTAACAAATGAAAATAAAAAAAAGTTATTGTTATATACCTCCAGTAGTAGTTACAACTATGAATAAATTCTTTTTAGCAATGACTAATTTATAATTTGTTCCATTATAAGTCATATAATAATTAATGGTGTTATTACTTATGAAATTAATGGCATCATTATTAGATTCAGTGATACAGAGCTTTCCACCTTTAAGTAGATTATTAATAGTACAAGTATCTGACAAAGGTTCAGTAATTTCAGTTGGACTAGAATTTGTTATTTTGTAATATTTTTCATCTTTTTTAATAAAACCATCAACTTGAGAACATATACCAAAAGTATTACAAATATAAGCTTTCAATTTGGGTACATCAGTAATTTCTGTAATTTCTGTAATTTTCGTATTCACATCAGTGATTACAATATTTTTTCCATCACTTACATCATAGAGATTATCATAGTAAAAGGAGTAATTGGTTGCCCTAATAATAATATTTTCTGCAACACCCGAAAAAACGTTATTGGTACTGACACTTATAACATAATTACTGCCATCAATCATACTTTCTTTTATAGGATTACTGGAATAATTAATAAGACATAAACATCCATCTGATTGCAGTGTTCCTATATCTGAAGAGTCACTACATTTTGATGAAGCTAATTCAACTACTTTATTAGAATTGGAATCATACGCATCAAATGAATAATAAGTATTATCTTTTGATTTAATATAACCATAGGTTTGTCTACAAATTCCTTTCGTGATATCACAATTGAAAAGTGCTAAATTTGTAATACTGGATGTTAAATCATCAGTAGTAGCTTCGTCTATTACTATTCTTTTTACATCTTCTGTATTGATAACATTAAACTTTTCAAATCCATCTATTTGTATTCGATATAAAATTAAAAATAAATGATTAATATATTATTTACTAAATTTTATTTGAAATTTCTTTCTTTCTTTTTTTTTTTTTATTTCAACTTACTTGAATTTTTTAGTTCTTCAATTGTAAATATATTCTTAGTTGCTCTAACTAATGAATAATTAGTATTGCCGCGTTTATGAATTATGTAATATTCCGTAGTTTCTGTGCTCAAAAAATCAATGCTCATATTTCCAAGACAAAACTTCAACTTATTAGGATTAGTGCTATCTCCTAAAACTAAATTTCCAGAAGTGTCAATGATACATTCGTTATTTGGAGTTACATCACCAGTTAAAGAAACTTTTTTTGAAGTAGAGCTATTGGCACTAACTTCATAATAATTCATACCATTCGTGATATATCCATCCAAGGAACGACAAATTCCTTGATCTCCACAGTAATAAAGAGCAATATTATTTCCACCATCCATAATATCTGATGTCATAATACCCTTATTAAAAACCTTTAGTCCCTTATTTTTACTGAGACCATCATAAATGAGAGTATTGGTCGTTGCCGAAATCACCAAACTTTTTTCAGTTTCTCGCCCATGAAAAATAGTTTCACCATCACTTGATATGATATAAAATGGATTTGTGTCACCTTTTATACTCATAGCATTTTCAATTATATAGGAACCTTGACAAAAATCACCATTATTTTTGATTTTACCAATATCACTATCGTTACAATCTATACTAAAATCATTAGCATCCATTGGTTTATTATTATTAAATCCTGTCCATGGAATAGAATAGTATTTTATGTCATTCGTCTTGCTTGTCTTAAAATATCCATATGTTCTTTTACAGGAATTATAGTTACAATTCATTATAATAATACTCTTTATATTCCCAGTAACACTATTAGATGCTAAGTTATTATCAGTTACATCAATTATTTTCATAGTACTGATATTAATAATATTATGTCCAATAATTATTTTACAATAACCATCCTGACATTTATAAACGTAATATTTATTTAAATCAGAAGTAGAACTTAATTCAGAAACATTCAATGGGCCAGCTTCTTTTTTAGTATTTGTATCCACTATTATAGTAGTCTCGTCTATTTAATTTTAAATAAATTTAATTAATTATATAAAAAAAAAATATTTAAATTTTTATACTAAATGAAAAATGTAAAACATTTCATAATTAATTAAAGAATATTTTTTAAATTTTTGTAAATATTATTTAAAAAAAATAATAATTAATAATTATAATAAATTTTACCGTTTGGTGAATTATCATGATAAATAATATTTTGAGTCTGTTTCAATTTAATGGCATGGTCATTATCTGGAATAGTAAACAAAGAACTTTTGGGCTTGATTAAATAATATACCTCCTCTGTCGATTTAAATTCAATTTCTACTGGATTTTTTGATATACTACCTATCCCTAAACATATCACATTTCCTGAAGAAAGATTACCTTCCTGACCATCCATACAATTTACAGCATCAGTAATAAGTGAATTATTATTACCTGCTTGATTAATGAAATAATATACTGTTCCTTTTTTTCTATATGCATCATCATAAGTTAGAACACATTTACCATTTGACTTTCTGAATAATTCAAATCCATTATTATCTTCAAAAAAAAAATAATTTGTACTACAATTTTTGTTCCAATCATCCTCTTCTCCAACTGACTTTTCAAAAAAGTCATTAATTTTAATATAACCTGAAGTTTGAGTACATTCTGATGCTGAGCAAGCATACATACTATAGTTTTCTACATCTGTATCTTTTATTTTTCCTGTTACGGTTAGATCAACTTCTTTCTTATTTCCATCAAATACATGAACACTGGAAGTTATTTTTGAAACACATTCCCCATCAGTTGTCACTCTATATATAAATCCATTAGACAGACAATAAGTATCAGTATTATTAGCGGAAGTATCTGTACAACTAGAATCATCTATATTAGTGATTGAACATGCAGCTAATGCATTAACTTCTGTAAATTATTATATTCCATTTAATATATATATTCATATAAATTTAAATTTTTAAATATTATTATAAATACATGTTAAATATTATAAATAATTCATTTGATATTTTAAAAATAATTTAATTACTAAAAGTCAATTATTTACCAGCTAAAACATATTGCAATTGATAAAGTAATAGTAAATAAATTAAGCTATTTGTTTATTTATAATAAAATAATTAAAACAACGTTAATAATAGTATTATAAGTTATTGTAAAGCAGAAAAAATATTCTAAATTATTATTTAACTAATATATAGATATTTCAATTTTTTCTAACCTAATCTTTTGTTTAAATTATTTTTATTTATTTATTTTCAGTTGTTATATTTCTTTAAATAACTATTTATTTATCTATTTAAATTATTTATTATATTTATCTAATTATTATTATTTATACATTTAAATTATATGTTGTATTTATTGAAATTGTATTTATATGTCCATTGATTATTATATTTATATTTATTAAATTATTTTTTATTTGTTCATTTATATTATTTAATATATTTATTAAAATTCTATTTATTAATTTATTTATATATTTATAACAATTTCAAATAGAAAATTTATCAAGGTTATATTTATTTATTCATTTATATTATTTATTAATTTTTATTAAATTATTATTTATATTAAATATAATTTCATCAAATTTATATTTATTTTTTAAGTTTAATATATTTATTAAACTTCTATTTATTTGTTCAGTTATTAAATATCTAATAATTTTATTTATATTTATCTAAATTATATTTTTTCATTTATTTATATTATTTATTATATCTATTTAGATTATAATTGTTTATACATTTATATTATTATTATTTTAATTAGAGTTATTTTTCATTTATATATATATATTAAATTTCACTTTTTATTTTACTAAAGTTCAATATTTTTTATTAAACTAAAAAAGGAATATAATAAAATACTTTTAATTATATAATAATAAATATCTTTTTGTTTGTTTTTTTCATACCAGAAAAAAAATTAATTAATAATAAAAATGAATTTTTTTTTTTTTTTTTTTTTTTTTTTTTTTTTTTTTTTTTTTTTTTTTTCTTTTCGTAGAAGTACTTATAATTAAACTTTTAATGATTAATTTTTTTTTTAAATTATTTTTCATACCAGAAATATTTCCAACCCAACATTTTAATAATGCTTGACGTTTTTAGGTTGGAAATGCTTTCTCAAGTTTACTAATAGATTGTATTTTTTTTTTTTTTGAAATAAAAATAATTATATAGGTTTATTATTTTTTTTTCTTTACTTTATTTTTTAAGGTTTAATTTCGTTTTTGACTATTTTGATTATGTCAAAAAATATATAATAATAATAATAATAATTGACCTAATAGATTTATTATTTAATTATACAGTAAAAAAAAAAAAAAAAAATCAAAAAATCCCCCCAAAAAATAAAAATCTCCTTCTTTTTTCCTTAAGCATTCGGTGCGATGGCATCACTCTTTGAACATTTATACTTCGGAAATTTTTTTCTTTTTCAATTCCTATTCCCCTTCTCCTTTACTGTCATGAAAAGATTAGGAATAATAAGTAGAAACTCCGTTCCAAATTTATGATTTTTTTTTAAAAAAAAAATTTAAAGAGATTAAAAATTTGGAGAATTTAAATTTAAATTAAAAAAAAAAAAAAAAAAAAAAAAAGAAAAATCAACTTTCAATTTTATGAAAAAGAATTTTTTAATGTTTTCATAAGACTTTAGGTTAGAGTCTTTGTTAAATCAGAGAGTGAACAACTCCAAAAAGAATAAATAAAAATTACTTTAAAAATAAATTAAAAAATTATAAACTATTAAAAATTTTATTAGCTCTAACTTTTCTTTTCTACTTTCTTCAATTATATAATTCAATAAAAAAAAATATAAAAAAATTATTAAAAAAATTATTAAAAAAATTATTATTTATTATTACAATTTATTATAAAAATATTATAAAAAGAACAATTAGTAATTTTGTATTTTTTATTATTTTTTATTATATATTATATATATTATAAATTATACACTATATTATTTTTATTTATTTATTTATTTTTATTTATTTATTTATTTATTATTTATTTATTATAAATTTATTTATTTTTATTTATTTATTATAAATTTATTTTTTATTTGTTTATTATAAATTTATTTATTATTTATTTATTTATTATAAATTTATTTATTATTTATTTATTTATTATAAATTTATTTATTATTTATTTATTTATTATAAATTTATTTTTTATTTGTTTATTATAAATTTATTTATTATTTATTTATTTATTATAAATTTATTTTTTATTTATTTATTATAAATTTATTTTTTATTTATTTATTTATTATAAATTTATTATTTATTTATTTATTATAAATTTATTTATTATGTATAGTTTCTATAATTTCCCTTAATTTTCTTAATATTTTTTTTCATGTCTATATTGATGTTGCGTTTTTTTCCTTTTTTTTGTAATTGCTATTTGTTGTGTTATTGTTGTTGTTTTCTTCATTTTTAATTACGTTCCTAATAACATTATGATCATAGATTGATGAAGCAGTATTCTTATTGTTGGTAATGCTGTGACAGAATTGTGGTTGTTAATATTATTGTGGTTGTTATCCTTATTGTTATCATCTTTGTTATGATTGATTCTTGGATTTTTTTTTTTTTTTTTGACATTGGTATGACTCTTCCAAACTTTATGATTTAAAATAAAATTTTAAAAAATATTTGGATTACAAGTGAGTGTATTAAGTAGTTTCATTAGGTTTGATTTAAAAAGAAAGATTCTACTTTTTTTTTTTTTTTAAAGAACAATTTCTTTTTTTTTGTAATATTGAGAATTTTGAAGGAGTTGTAGAAGTATGGAGTAACTAGTAGAAATATATCTATTTAAACATTATCAAATTTAGATCGAAATTTATTTTTTATTTTTTCGGTATGAAGTAAAGAAGACTTAGCATCCAAAAAAAATTCTGATATAGAAGTAGTCCATTATAGTTTAATTTTAAAAATTTCATTTTGTAAATTTTTTTTTATTAAATCCTTTTATGGGGAGGAGGATAGTTTCTAATATAGTTGAAGATATTATTAGCATTGACATCTTGCCAAAATTAATGACATAGTTTAACGTCATTACGAAGGTGTTTTAATTGTCATGATTTTGATTCTGTTGAAATGTTCATCTTTTCTATTTTATTTAGTGGATAGATTAGTATAGTTTAGTAGATGTTCGATACCAAAATAATTCTGGTTTTCACTCGCTTGTTTGAGCCTATCTGAAACTTGAGGATAAAAACGATCCCCACTGGGCTTATCTAGTTGCATGTTATTTTGAAGATATTTTGATATGCTTGTCACAGCAACATGACAGAAGGAAAAAGAAAAAGAAAAAAAATTATAACTGAATAGTACTAAAAATACAATGAAAAAAAAAAAAGAATGGGGGAATATTAAATCTATTCCTCCTTAGAATGTATTATTGTAGAAAAAAAAAAGATATTTTTTGGTTCTAGAGGAAGACACCAAAAAACAAGAAAGACCCTAAAAAAAAGGTAGGTATTATTATAAAAATTCTTTTAATAGCTAGTTATATATATAAATAGAAAGGATAAGGTCTGGCTATCTATCGCTCTTAAAGATATTTCAACCTTATTACTTCATTTTAGAAATTATATATATATAAAAAAAAACTTAGTAATAGTAAAAAAAAATATTATATTTATAAATATCAAAACTATTAAAAAAAAGAAGAAAAATGAAAAAATTAAAAAAAACATGAAAAAAAAAAAAATGAAAAAGAAAATCATAATTGAATTAAACAATAATTTAAATAAAGAAAAAAAAAAAGAATAAAATTTATCACTTTATCACTATCGAAATAAATAAAACTTATCAATATGTATATCTAAAAAAAAAAAATCATTACTGGAATAGATAAATCGAATAACTCTATTAAAAAAAAATAAATATAATAAATAAAATAAATATTTTAACCTCACTTTATTTCATTTACTATTAAATTTTTCTTTTATTACTATTATTATTTCAACGACTTCTCAATATTTAAATACTTTTTATATATTTTGAAAATATTTTTTTTTTATTTTTTATTCTACTATTGGAACGACTTATACTTTCTGAAACTAAACATAACATTCCAAAAAAAACCCTATAAATATATCTGTTATATTCAATATATTCTTTTTTTTTTTTTTTTTTTTTTTTGGTCAATTCATATTTATTATATTAAATATTTTATTTATTGTGGATAAACTATAGAATAATATCAAAGAAATAAAATATTTTTTTTTATAATTTTTTTAACATATAAATCATTCATATCATATATCATTTTAAATAAAAAAAAATTTTTTTCACCTCTAATAAAAATCTCATTTAGGAAAATAGGCATAAAAGGCTTTAAAATATAAAAGTTACCCATCAATATATAAATAATAAAACAAAAAATAAATAAAAATATTAATAAAAATAAAATAAAGGATATAAAATTGAAAAATTATAAATTGAATAACATGCAAAAATCATTAAAAAATAAACCATTTTTAGTTAAAAGAATAAAAATAAAATAAATGAAAAATAATGACAACAAAAAATAAAGGTATAGTAATTAATTAAAATTAAAAAAAATTTTAAAGCATGAATATTTTGATATATATATATAAATAATGTTTTTATGAAAAATATAAAAAAAAATTAGAATAATAAAAATAAAAATAAAAAAAAATAGAATAATAAATTAGAATGAAAATAATAACTTAAAATAAAAACAGAAAAAGAAAAAAAATTTTACCAGTAAAAATAATATCAATATAGAAAATAATAACAGTTATAGTGGCAATAATAAAAATAAAAGTTTTATATTAATATATTAACTATAAAAAAAAAAAAAAAAAAAAAGAAAAATTTAAAATAAAAAAATTAAATCTGTGAATAAAAAATAATAATCATTTTTAGTGAATACTTTTATTGAATTAATTAAAATTTTTCTAATAAATTTTTTTTAATTACAATTCTCTTTTTTATTATTTCATATTATTTCCTAGTTGAAATGAATTTTTTTTGAATTCTATTTATTTATTTATTTATTGATTAAATGTCCTTTTTTTTTTGAATTGTTTTATGACCTTTTTTATATGAATAATATTATAATTTTATTTTTTTTATGGAATTTTTTTTAAGTATTTTTTTTTTATTTTTCTAATATTTTTATGTTTTTTTAATTTTAATTTTAAATTATACATATTGATATACTTAATATTAATAATTTCTTGTTATATTTTAATTTAATTATTTTGTTTTAGAACAGAAGATAAAAAAATTTTTTCATATAATAATTTTTTTTTCTTTTTTTTTTTTTTTTTTTTTTTTTTTTTTTTTTTTTTTTTTTGAAATAGAAAATAATTTTTCTTTTTTTATTTCTAGAAAATGGAAATATTAAAATTTATTTTAATTTAAAATAAAAAGGAAAAAAAAAAAGTTGATTATTTGTACTTTAAATATTATTATTATTTTAAAATTATTAGAAGAAGTATTTATTAAAGTATTTTTGGCTTTTTTTTTTTTTTTATAATTTTTTATTTTTTTCTTAACTACTAATAAACAACAATATTTTATTATATAATGAATAATTCTAACCCATTATATTAATTATTAATAACATCACTTATTTTATTTTATATTATTTTTAACTGTTTATTAATAACTTTTATTAGTAAATTATTAGAGTATCCTTTAATATTTTACTTGTTTTTTTTTATTTCATTATTTTTTTTATATTTGTTTCATTTTTTTCTTTTATTATTTATTTTTATTTTTGGTTTTCAAAATAGAATTTTTTTTTTATTTTTTATTAAAATGAATTTATTTTGATATTTTATTAGGGATTAACTAAAGAGTTTTTGTTTATCAGAGTATCTGTAATTGAGAAATGTATCTGATCTTGGAGGTGGAATATTTTATATAATTAATATTTATTTTATTATAAGTTTATAGCTTATTAAATATTTATGAAATTGGTCTTTTTTTTCTATCGATAAAAGTAAATAAAAGATTGTTAGTTTTCATATAAATTTCATATTATTATTAATACAACAAACATTATAAAGTCAATGGGAATATAAAATAATTTTAGTTCTTGAGATTAATTAATTATAAAATAAATAAAAGTTTTTTATTGTTATATCTTTTATTTAATATTTTAAAATTCTGACTAATTTTATTAATTATAAAACTTAAAAAAAATATTTATTTTAATTTCAAAAAAGTTAAATAAATTAAATTTATCAGTTAAAGTTTTTATTAAATAAAGTTTTTTTTTTATTTTAAGATTTTTGTGACAAAAAATTTTATAAATAAAAATATGAAATTTTTTTCACCAAAATTTTATTTTTTTGTAAATTTTAATGGAAAATAATAAAATTTAAAAAAAAATTTTTTTCTTTTGTGAAACCTGTTAAAAATATAAATATTAAAGTTTTATATTCATATTAAATTAAGGAGTTTTGTAGTATAATTTTAATATATATATATAAAGTATATGACCAATAATATATTCTTGTGTAACCTATATTAACATAATTATAAAATATTTTTTTAAAGATAATTTCCTCGAACTGTAACTTTTAAAAAAAAAAAAACACAATAAAAAATAAAAAGAAGAGATAATCATTTCTAAAAGATTAAGAGTCTCAATCTTACCAGATTGAGCAAAGACATGAAAGTTAAGTATTTTATAAAATAAATTAATAAAAATATATAACTCTCCATCTAACTTTAAATCATTTTATATTACGTTATAATTAATAATTTTAATAATTTTTTTTTGAATTTATATTACGTTATAATTAAATATTTAATCACATTTTTTTTTGAAATAACTACTAATCAAATCATACATTCAAAATTCAAAAATCTATACAACTAAATATATTAAACTAACGTTGGGTGATTTATATGAGCGTTAAAAAGATAAGTATAGTTTATATTGTATAAAATATAAACAATTTATTAATATTGTATTATATCGAGCTGAAAACAAATAGTCAGCAGGTATAAAATAATATACATATTAAGCTGAAAAAATAATTATCATCAGCCAATATAATAATTAAACAAAAAGAAAACAAAATAATTAAAGATATCGAGTTAAATATATTATTGTCAGGCGATGATGTAATGAAATTACTAGTAATGATAATAATATATATAAATAAATAAAATAAGATAATTATATATATAAATAAAAATAAAAAACAATTTATATATTTTGAGTGTTTGAATTATTATAAATGCATAAATATAATAAGAATATATATATATTATTAATAAAAGGCTAGTTGAAAATAGTCAACAGCTTAATAAAAGGCTAGTTGAAAATAGTCAACAGCTTAATAAAAGGCTAGTTGAAAATAGTCAACAGCTTAATAAAAGGCTAGTTGAAAATAGTCAACAGCTTAATAAAAGGCTAGTTGAAAATAGTCAACAGCTTAATAAAAGGCTAGTTGAAAATAGTCAACAGCTTAATAAAATTCTAGTTGAAAATAGTTAAAAGCTTGATAAAAGCTTAATTGAAAATAGTCAACAGGAAGCTAAAATCTATCGTATTTTCTTTTCTAAAAATTTAAATAAAATTTAATTCAACTACTCATAAAAATAATAATACACAGCATATTTCTGAACATCTTAATATTTTCCTAAAACCGCTCCCAATCTGGTGGATGCTTTATTATTTTTATCTTTCATTTTGTCTGATAAACCTTTAACAAAATACTATGATAGAAATAGTATGAATATTCGAACTAAACAAAAATATATTTTTTTTTCATATAATAAAAGTTCCTATTTTATATTAATAAAGTAGTATCTTTTATAAATTTTAATTCTATATTCATAAAAAGATATTATTAGATATAAATTCAATAATGTATTTAACAGAAATTAATTCAAATATGATAATAGTGTCATTGCAAAGAGCTGAGAATTTTTATAGTTTCAATATAATAATCGGGTGACATACATTCAATTTTCAATATATTTCAATATTATAGAAAATGGGTTCAAAAATGGAATTTTATATATAAATAAAAAAATTAAAGTAATGTCCAAAAATAAAAAAATTAAAGATATATTAGAAAATAACAATTATATTAATAATATTAACAACAATAATAATACTAATAAAATTACATCAAATATTAATGAAATATTAAATAATTTTAAGAATAATAAAATTAAAAACTAAAAATATAATACAAAATTATATTTTTAGTATTATATTTTTAACTCATTGTAAGAAAATAACTTAAAATCAAAATTAATAAATAGAATTTAAAAAATAACTTTCAATGTAATTTGGACAATAGAGTAAAAATGATTAATGAAATTAGTTAAAAAATTGATCCAATTTATAAGAAACATAAATTCAAATAGTTGATAAAATAAATTTTTTAAGATGAAAATAATAGTTGAACTAAAAAATTCTTAATCTACCAATCGAAGTAAATATACCAACAAATATATTTCATGAAAAATAAATAAATTTGTTGAGAATATTGAAGCCGACTCTAAAGTTTCTCCTTCAATCATAATGCCTCCTATATTATGAATACAATAAATATTAAAAATACAAATAAAAGTTAGATATACTAGAAACTATTAATAAAGAAATAGGTTTATAAAATCATAACTAAAATAAAACAATGGAGATGTTCTCTGAAATTAAAGCATAAATCGATTTATACAAAGACGAAAACAAAAATTTATTGCAAAATATATTAAATAAAATGAATAAATACATTAACAATACCAATTTTTTAACCTTCAAATTCTCCAATTTATAAAGTAATTCACAAACTGAACAGTAGTACTAAAATAACGATTTTTATTAAATTATAAATTACAATATATATTTATAATTAATATTATACTAGTATTATGAACACAATATCATAGAAATTGCAATCATAAATCAAGAAACCTTTAAAACTAAAGAATCAATTATTGTTGAAATATCAGGATCTAAACTCACAAAAACTAATATTTTTTATAACATATTTATTATTATATTTAAACTAATATTGTAATTTGAATATGATAATTATGATAATAATTTATATTTAAGTATAGAAAACGCATTATAATATTTGTAATAGTATAGGTCTCTCGATAATTTTCCAATATTTAACCTATAATATTTATTATTACGTTACCGTATAAAATAGATAAAAAAATAAAAAAATCAAATCAGAGAAAATGAATTACCATTCTTATATCATATAAAAGACAATGAATAGAAAATTTAAATAATTTTAATAGAACCGATAAGTCATTACTATGATTACTTACTAGATTTTAATAAAAGAGATGATATTTTTGTAATGCACTTTAAACTTCAATCACCATAGAAAAATAATATTATTATAGTATATAAATAAAACAATAAAGAAAATTCCTTAGTCAAACAATTAATAGAAATAGATAATGTTGAAAGAATTGAAATATTAATAAATTATTCCATCAATTTCAAAACAGACGCTGATGAATTGGATTTTGTTTTATTAGATAAAAAAAAAAATTAATATTTCATTAAAAGGAAAATATACTAAATTTCTTAAAATATTATTGTTATAATATATTTCCAACAATCTGCAAGTTAAGTCAATAAAATTATTTGAAATACTACAATCTCACTCAAATATACCATATAAATATAAATAATAAAGATAATGAAGAAAAATTCAATAATACATTTATCAATTCAAAAAGGATATTCCGATATTTTTAAATCATTTATTAACAATACATTTAATAAAGATATATTCAATATCTAATATCAACGATGCAAACATTTATGAACAATATCATGATTTAACCGTTTGTAAAATAAATAACATTGAAATGGCAAATTTATCAATTATATATGCTAAACAATTCTATATAAATAAAAACAGGGTCATTTCCCTTCGTATTGTTCTGTAAAACATCAAAATAAAATAAATTATAAAGTAACTAATGAATTATTCCAATCAAACTAATATCAATTTAAATATAAATGATACCCATATCATAGAAGGTTACAATATGACAATTTTGTTTTAAACATAAATAATTAGATTATGCTACTGATCATAATATAACTTTAGATATTAAAGAAAATGATTTTAATATTAATTATATTTCTTTAATAAATCGTGTAAATTCTGAGGTTATGTTGAAAATACAATTCATCTTATTAATAAATCAAAAGTGTGATCGTTATTAAAATCAACAATCGAAAATGGTTCAAGAAATTTTGAAAAATGAATGCACTATTAACATTAATATAGTTCCTGGATATATATATAATTAAATTTTATTAAAATAATCTTATTTCAATTTCCCACCTATAAAAACGGGACATATCATCATCATCATTTGTTATCATTTCCATATTTTAAGTTATATTAGGAACAAAATTAATATATTAAAATTTTATATATTTCCTATTTTAACCATCAACCCATATTAGAGCGGAAATATTTAAACATAAATACCTCTCTATTTCAAATTTTATTACCAAAAAATATATAGATTCTATAACTTTTATTCTAATTACGAAATCAGGGGGAATAATTATCGTCAAAGTATAATAATTTCAAATAAGTAATATCATTGAACACCCTGAATATAACGTTAATATATTTAATGACTATTCAAATTTATTATTGATTTCGCAATTAAAATATAATATCAATCAAAACTGAAAACTCAATCATAAGCTTTGTGTAATCAATAAATAAATGTATTAGTCATAACTCAATTACCTTCAATTAACATAATAATCCATACGAGAAGAATTCAAATATTCGATATACAATTTTACTAATTTCCACATGCAAATTAATCTCTGAGATATTTTTAATAATTATCATAATGATCATAATTTAAACATCAAAAATAAATTAAATTTAATTTTCAATGCCAATTCTACTGAAAACGAAGGTGATTTTGATTCTGTTGGCAAAATAAATTTAAAAGAATCCCAACAAATATAATTCGATATCATATAATTATAGATTCATTAAAAGAAGATTAATTGAAATCCCTTTCAAGTATAAATTTAATATTTTATGTTTTAATAAAAAACAATTAAAATAAAATGAAACAATACCTAGCATGAAATGAATTAATAGCTATTGGCCAAAGAGTTAAACAAAATCTTAATAAGTAAGAATATTATAAATAAATTATTTATAATAAGTATTTTAGATATATTTCACTTCTAGAATATTTCTACATTTAGAAAAGCGTTAAATTCCACATTATCTATATTAATTAGTAAAACCACTATTAATGTTTAAAGAAAATAAAAAGGGAATATAAAATTTCGACAAATTATATATCTTATAAGGAGCAACATATAATATTCAATTAATAAAATAAAATTTCCTTTCATGAAATTCTGGTATCCGCTACCTTTACCAAGTAAACATAAAAATATTTACGTAATGTCATTAAATGGACAAAAATCAGGAATATAGTGAATATCAGTAACCTGAATTAATTTGAAAGTTAAAAATAGCACATCATATAAAAATGGCACCCATAAAGCAATTAATGATTTAACATCCAAAATATTAAATATCAAATATATCCGAATAACATCATAAAATCAATTCAATTCTAACTTGTTTCAAAGTTAGACTTGAGGAGGAATGTTAAAAATATAAATATTAAAGTTTTATATTCATATTAAATTAAGGAGTTTTGTAGTATAATTTTAATATATATATATAAAGTATATGACCAATAATATATTCTTGTGTAACCTATATTAACATAATTATAAAATATTTTTTTAAAGATAATTTCCTCGAACTGTAACTTTTAAAAAAAAAAAAACACAATAAAAAGAAGAGATAATCATTTCTAAAAAAACCAAATAAAAATTATTTAAAATTTTATTTATTATTATTTATTTACTATTTATTTATTAATTATTATTTATAAATTATTTATTATTATTTATTATTATTTATTATTTATTATTTATTATTTATTATTTATTAATAAATTCTATTATTTAAATTATATTTATTTATTATTATTATTTATTTATTATTTATTATTTATTATTTATTTATTTATTATTTATTATTTATTATTTATTATTTATTATTTATTATTTATTATTTATTATTTATTATTTATTATTTATTATTTATTTATTTATTATTTATTTATTTATTATTTATTATTTATTATTTATTATTTATTTATTTATTATTTATTTATTATTTTATTATTTATTATTTATTATTTTATAATTTATTATTTGTTAGAATATAAAAAATTAATATTTAATAATGACTTTAATATAGTTTAGGCAATCAGAATATTGTTATATTTAAATAAAATATATAAAAAAAATAAAATGTAACTTTGATAAATAACTTATATACTTTTATTATTATAAAAAATATAAAGAAAAATAAAATTAAATTTTAGATATTATTTATATATAAAATGTTACAATTGAACCACGTGTCAAAGTGGAAATCCTTAACAGAAGTCTTCCAGAGGAACTCTGTTGGATTAATGTGTTCCAATTTAGAAATATTTGGAATAAATGTAGAGAATATGTTAAGGATGTATTGCCTGAAATCATCTCATCAAACTTAAAGGAATCCATAAATAATAATCAAAATATTAAAAATATATTTTCAATAGAAAATAATAATAATATTAATGCAAATAAAAAAACACTTACTAAAACAAAAGCATTTACTAAAAATATTAAAAATGGTAGATGTAATTACTATGGTAAATGGGGCCATTTCTTTTTATGCCTGTAAAAATAGAATAGATGTTAAAAATAATAATAAAGGAAGAAAAACTTTCAAACGCAGAAAAAATAATTTTAAAAGAAAATATAATAAATGTAGAAATTATGTAAATTTCATGGAAAAAGAAAGGTTTGATTCTAGCTATGCAGATGCTTTTACCAAAGATTACCATTGTCAAGATAATCTTGATATTAATTTAGCCACAATAAATAAACATAACGACGACAACAAACAAAAAGAAATGAAGTCTTAGATATTAGACTTCGACTCATCAATAAATATCACAAGTCATTCAAATAAATTTATTTAAAAAAATTAATAATAACTATGAATTATTACAATATATACTTTAACATCTTGTATCCTCAACACACTCAATATTGTTCTGTAATGTTTGCTTGTTAATAATGGTTATTATATTTTGTTTCTATAATGAATATTATAATTATAATAAAAATATATTGTTATTAGTTTGATAATGAATAATGTAAAAAAAAATGTTATGTTTTATTTATTATAATTTAACTTTATATGATAGCTCAACTGAAGAGTTGAAACTCTTAATCTTTGAAAATTAGGGATCTCTTTTTTAATATGTAAGAATAAAGAATAGTATCGGTCTAAAATATTATACATTTTAATTGTATTTATAGTTAATGTACTATGTGGCTTGTTATTATTAGTTACATATTTTACACAGATATATTAAAATAACTATACTACTTAAATTAATATATTTATAAAACTATATATTTTTATTTTTAATAAATGTAACGTTGAACTGAAGTTACATTTGAGGAGGAATGTTAAAAAATATTTTTATCATATTTTGATTTACATTAACCAATCAATTAGTTTAATAAATATTATTCATGTATAAAAGCTTTGTAAGTGAATAAAATTTTCTTTATTCCATTTTTAAAAAATATATATAAGTAAATAAAAGTAATATTTAAATAAAAATAAATTTAAATTAATATGAAATAATATTAAATATTTATATGTTTAAATTATTTTGAAATATAATAATTTATTTTTCTTAAAGTAAAAAAAAAAAGTATTTAATAAGTTGCTTAAATAGTATAGTTAACAAAATTTTAATAATTTATTAATATATATATTGGAAAAATATGAAAGTTAAATTCATAAATAAATAAAGTAAAAAAAATTACTTTAAATATGAAATATAGAATTTAAATAAATAATAATTTAAAAATTAATAATTTAAAACAAAAACTGTCTTCATTAAATTATTTTATTTAAATCAAAAAAATTGATGTCAAAAATAAGGAAAAATATTTAAATAGAGGATTAACTTAATATAAATATTCTATTTAATATATATTTAAACTAATAAAATCAATATTTCATTTATAATAAATTGTCAATTAAAATTGGGAAAGCTAAAAATCACTCATTTTCATGTAATAATTTCTTTATAATAATAAAATAATTATATTTCCTTTTTAATAGTATAAATATAAAATAAATATTAATAATAATAGTAATAAAATTTTTTCTAAAAAAAACATTAATTAGTATTATAATAATACAAAATAATTTATGATATTTTATTTAAATTAAATATTAAAATAATTTATAATTAAATTATTTAATAAAATACAACTCAATATTTTTCTAATTTATCTATAATATACATTATATAATTATTCATTAATTTATTTAAATTTTAAAGTTGTTCATTTCATATATTATTTAAAGATATTAGTAAATTATTTATATCTTCAGCGATAATTCTATTTGCCTTATTGGATACATTAGTTTTATCACGCCAAAAGTATTTGTCAAGTTTACTGAAAAGTATGTTTTTACTTAGTTTCCATGCGTTATTGGCAGAAATAAAATTATATTTTTAATAGATTTTCATAATATATTTATATTCATTATTAATATTATGTATAATAATATTTATATCTTTATATTTTTTATACAGTTCTTCAGAATTCTTATTTAATAAATTGTTAAAATAAAAAATTTCAATATTAAAATAATTATATTTATTTTTAGAATTAACCGGCGTTTTATCAAAAGGAGGAATATTTATTATTAAAAAGTTATTTCCTCCAATTTCTTTTATACATTCAATTTTATTAAAAATAATATTAACTATATATTTAATATTTTCATTAATAGTTTTATTATTATTAATAAAATTAATATCAATATCATTAGATCTCATATATATAGAGAATAATGTATTATTACTATTTCATTGATTAATGTACTTTTTTCCTTGACTCATTCTTTTATAAAACAAACTGTATTATTTTAAGAAATCGTTACATTTTTGTCTAAATTTAAGACCTCTTTAAAAAATTAAGGTTATTAATTAAAAATAATATATTATTTATTTAAATAAAATTATATAAATGATAATTACAATTCTAAAGTAACAACAGAACCATTTTAAACGAAATTCCATAATTTCATTTTATGCATATTAGAAAGTTGTACTGGCCAATTTTTTCTATTAGCAAGTAACTTTTGTTTGTTATTTTAAAAAAATATTATATATTAATTAAAAATATTATATATCATTATTATCGTATTAATAAAGAAGTTAAAGTAAACCTTCTTTGAAGATTCTATTGTTCCAAAATTTGTTTCAGAATATGAATGTGAAACACTATTTATTTAAAGTAATTTATATATAGTTAGTTATATTTTAAATTATTTAAATAAAAGAAGCTATTACCCAAAAACAATTAAATTAGATATCTCATTGTAGTTGAATGTATTATTTATCGATAACAATATCAATGAAGACTCTCTTCCAGGTAATTCAATTTTACTAGATAGGCATTTTGAACTTATAAAACAAAAAAACATGTTAAATATAAAAATAGTACATCTTTAATATAACATTTATTTATAATTTAATAAATTCAAAAGAATATTTATAATATTTATATTTTTTAATTAATAATTAATTATTAATACCCATTATATATTCCCATTATATATTTTAAATTAATAAAATAAATAAAGTTCTTTTATTTATTTTAATATATTATTACTAATTTAATAATATAATTATGATAATTTTGATAAAATTAAAAAATGTATATTTTTATATATATTCTATAAAATTATTTTATTTTTATTATTTTTATCTATTTTTAAAAGTAAAATTATAAAATTTTTTTATTGCTTTTCTAAAATAAAAATAGAATTATACATAAATTTATATAAATAATGTATTAAATATGAAAAATTCTTTAAACTTATTATTGTTTTTCAAATTATATTTTTTATTATATAAATGAAATAGTTTATTACTTTATATAATTTAATAATTTAATAAATTATTTTATTTTCTAATTGATAGTTAATTTATTTTTTATAAAATACCATAATGAAACTTTATTAATAGTAAATTATAATATAATTTGTAATGTACAAAAATATTAATATAAATCAAGAATGTTCTATCGCTTTTTTTTTGATGATGTAATATATCTTCTTAAAAAATAATTAAAAAATAAACATTTTATAATTATATATATTTATCAAATTAAATAATAATAATAGTAATAGATAATCATATTAATAATATTTATAAAAATTTTTGGTTTATAATTATGTAAACTTTATTAATATATTTTATGAAAAGACATACTCTTACCTAATTATTATAAATTAAATTCTTTAATATTAATACATTATGCATTATGCATTTTTTATATTAAATTTGTTTCAATATATTTGAATAACATTTAATTTCTATTTCTCCTATTACATATATTCTAATATATCTAATAATATTAATGAAAATAATAGATAATAAAAATAACAATAATAAATAATTTAATTTTTTTAAAGAATATTTTATATTTTATTTATTTTAGACGCTTTAGTATTTTATATAATTTTATAATGATTAAATTTATTTATATTATAAATAATATTTTTGTTTATTAATATATTTTAAAAATAGAATTTAAGTATATATTTTGATTTATATTAACAATTTATTTAAATTTGTTAAAATATAAAAAATAAATATTTAATAAAGGCTTTAATATAACCTATTCAATTAGAATATTATTATATTTAAATAAAATATAAAAAAGAAATAAAATATAACTTTGAAAAATAACGAATATACTTTTATAATCATAAAAAAAAAAGATAAATAAAATTGAATATTAATTATTATATATAAAATGTTATATTAAAAATATATCTAATTTTCTTAATTTAATTTATAAAAATAAATATAATTATAATTATTTATATAACATACAAGATTCATTTACAAATAATAATTTAAATAAATAATAAATTAAATTCAACATAGCTTTTCAAATAAGTATATAATTTATAGCTTTTAAAAATAATTTTTACTGAAAATATATTTTAAATTTTATTAAACGTCAAAAAATATTAAGAAAATTAGATTAATAAAATTTAAAATATATTTTCAGTAAAAATTATTTTTAAAAGCTATAAATTATATACTTATTTGAAAAGCTATGTTGAATTTAATTTATTATTTATTTAAAATATTATTTGTAAATGAATCTTGTATGTTATATAAATAATTATAATTATATTTATATTTAAAATTTAAATTAACATTTTAATTAATACTACTAATCAAAAAGTATAACAAGGTATATTAATATTTGTTTATAATTATTTTTTAACAAATTAATAAATAATTATTGAAAATTTGCTTTTAAATATATTTTATATAAATTTTTTATATCTATTCATAAACTCCGATATGAATTTTATATTTTAATATTGATAAAGAATTTAATAAACTAATTTTTTTTATATATTATATAAAAATATGTCAATTTTTTTGTATATTTAAAAAATAATTTATTTAATTATGTTATAAATAGTTATGTAAACTATTTTACCTCTATTATATGAAAGAAATAAATTCTATAATATAAAATATTTTAAAAAATTTTTATTAAAAATGAAATAAATATATTATTTATGTTTTGATTTATATTAAACGTAAATTAATTTAGTATTGTATATAAATTTATCTAGTTTTTCCCTATATAACTGATTTATTTATTAATCGAATTAAGTAAATTATTTATATCTTTTGCTAAGATAATATTTCCTTTTTCCGAAATGTGCGTAAAATCTCTCCAAAAAAATTTTATATTTTCTTTTTTTATATTTTCTTCTTGAGCATTCGTACAATCATCAAAAGTATTTAATTTACAATTTTTCATTATATATTTATAGAATGAATTTGTATCATAAATAATAATATTAATATATGGAAATTTATCATAAAATAATTTAGCCTTTTTTTTAATTAAATCATTGAAAAATGAAATATTATATGTATAATAATTGTGTCTACCTTTTGAATTAATAGGTGCATTATCTAATGGTGAAATATTTAATATCAATAAATTTCGAGCCCCAAAATTATACAATTTTTCAATTTGTACAAACATAGAATCAACTATTTTAGTAATAATGCTATTAACATTTTCAATTTTATATTTATTAATAATATGAACGTCGTTAGAGCCAAACTGAATAGAAAATAAAGTTCTATTTATTATTTGATTGCTATCCTTTAATTCTAATATTTTATTAGTAAATGTCTCATATTCTGTAGAAAAATCAATTACATTTATATCAAGTATATTTGAATCAATAACAGATCCACTTTCAGCAAAACTATATAATTTCATTTTATGAAATTCTATTAATTTTATGGGCCAATTTCGATGTTTTTTTAAATATTTTGATGAATAATTTTTGGTAGTAAATTCATTTCCAGCAAATGAATGTGAATCCCCAAAAACAATCAAATTTTCAATTTTATTATAATCAAATTTTGTATAACTAGATAAAAGTACAATTGAGGAATTTTTATTTTCAGAAATTATATCTTCTTTATATATTTTACAATTCTCAGAAATTTTATTTTTATCTATCATATCAAGAGAGTGACATTTTTTACAAAATTTTCTAAATTTTTTATTATTATTTTGACATATTTTCTTACAGCGTAATAATAAACTTTGATCCTTCAATATTTGTTCGTTAAAAGCATTGTTTAATTTACTAAATAATATGGTAAAAATTACTATAGTAATAAATGAATATTTATTATTTATTTTCATATTTATTTGTATTTGCTAAAGTTTCAATATAAAAATTATTGGTATAATGGAGAAATATTCTTGAAATTCATTTGGTAATTTATATTACTTTTATGAAATAAAGTGACCAAATGTAATATTTATTTTAGTTTTTAAATTTGATAAATTTTGTTTAATTTTAGATATTTTCTTAATATCTATGTAATTTATAATTTACTAAATTCTACGTATGCATTTTACAATTCTTAATTATGATATTAAGATTTAAAATTTTAAAATGTTTACTTTAATATATATTATTTTTGGAAATATTATTTTAATTTAAAATTATAAAATATAGTTTATTACATATTTGATAGTTTTAATAAGCTTATTTATAGATTGTAAAAGAAAATTATTTCTTTTAATATTTTTTTGTTGGATAATACATCCTAATGTTTTGCACTATTCATTTTTCTATATTAATATTTTAAATATTAGAATATTATATTTTAATAATAAATGAATTATAATAGTCCTTATTTAGTCTGTGAGTTAAATACTATTTAAACCTTTATTTATTTTATTTTTTTTTTATTTTCAACTTTTTTGATTATTTCAGTTTTTAAGAAATCAATTTCAAAATTTTAAATTTAATTTTCAAAAGTTCGGAAATTTAATATTGCTACAATTAGTTTCAACAAAAAAGAATTTACTTCAACTTATTTGATTTGGTATTCTATAATTTTTGATCTTTATTTAATAAAAAAATTTAAAACTCAATTTCAAAATTTTAATATTTCAATTTCATATCTCAAAAAGAATTTTCTATTTACCATGAATTGTAATTAATTGTAAATCATTTGAGACTTTTAATCTATTAAGAATATAGGTTCCTAACCTATTAACCATCAGTTAATTGTTTTTTATAATTAAGTCCTCTTTGTTAATATGTTTTATTAATAAAATTATAAAGAATTTACAAATATTACCAAAGTATAATTCTATAATAATTCACATGAATATCCATGATTAATTTTTGGCATATATATTTAATTTAATATATCATATATCAATACATTATAAATATATTTTACATTCATTTCACTTATTTTACATATTCTAATAATATGTATTCCTTACTTAATATATAGTTATAAATAAATGATAATAAAATTATGTGGTAAATATATATATTTAAATTATATTATAAAATAAATATTAATTTTATTAATTTAATATCAATATTGTTATTATATTATTATATATTAAAATCTCAAAATATTTTTAATAGTAGAAATTTTCACTTGCTTTATTTTATAAAATTTTTCTTACTTATTATTCTTATATCAAATATAAAATGGTTAAAAAGGTCAAATTTTTTAAATTTTAATAAACATAATTATTTATATTGTAATGAAATAAAGTAATTTTGTCAAAATAATGATTAATATAATTAATTTATCTTTGTTAGATTATAAAAAAAATAAATACTTAATAATGACCTTAATATAATTTACCCAATCAGAATATTATTATATTTAAATAAAATTATAAAAGAAATAAAATGTAACCTTGTTAAAAATATATACACTTTTGTAATTATAAAAAATAAAAGATAAATAAAATTAAATATTAAGTATTATATATAAAATACTATTCTAAAAATATATCTAATTTTCTCAATATTTGTTTTTGGTGTTTAATAGATTAAGAGTTTCAATCTACAACTGAGCTTAACCATAAGTTAAGTTATAATTTACATAATTAATATATAAATATATTCATCTTATAAATAAATTGAACTAACGCTTTCTTATTTTTAATATTAAAATCATTTTTATATTTATCAATAATAAAATCTAATTTTTAATTATCAAAGAAATAATTTAATTAATTATGAATCTATATAATTAATTTTGCTATTTCATAATAATTGAATCAAAATATATTATCAAAAATATTTTAAAAAATAAATTAATGAAGGATTAATACAATTTAATAATATCATTATTCATTCATTGTATATAAAAATATACATATATATATTATAGTCAGTCAAATTATAATTCGAACTGAAAAAAAAAAATAATATAGTCAGTTCATTATAATTTGAACTGAAAATTAGTATAATCAATAAAATTTTATATTGAAATAAAATAAAAAAATAATAATAAAAATAAAATAATAAAATAGTCAGTCAATTATAATTTGAACTGAAAATCACATGGTTAGTCAAATAATTAATTTGAACTGAAAATATTATTGTCAATTATTAACAATAAAAATAAAAAAAAATATATATATATTTTTAATTCCAATATTAATAAATGTAAATCAAGTATAAATACCTTTTTCAAACATAAAAAACCAATAATATAAATGTTTAATTAAATTAATTTCAAATGACATAATGAAAAATATTACATTAAAAATAAGATAAAAATAGAAACCAATCATAATTCTGAATTATATTATTTTATAATTTTTTTTTATTAAGTAATAAATATAACTTAACCATTTATCAAAAAATATATATTATTAAAGTTCATTATAAATTATCAAGGAAATATTAAACAATATATATTTCAATTTACATTTATTTAATGAAAATAGAATAAGGTTTTAATCAATATATTGAATATGTATAAATAAACAATCCAGACATACAACATATCCCTCATCAATTATTCTTTAAAATTTTAAATAAAAAAAAATATTCGCATAATATAAAATATTAATAAATTATTAAAAAATAAATTAATTTAAAATTCTCCACAATGGCTAACACAAGAAGAAACAATAGAAATGAAGTAATTACCATTGAAGAACCCATTGACATCAGGCCAACAATTAAATTTAACTACTCTGAAAATTTTAACAGAGTAGTTGAATTAAATACTGAAAACTATAATAGATGGAGAACCAAAATCCTTCATCTATTATCAATTAACAACCTAGTTGGCTATATCACCAAAGAAAAAGTTAAGAAATTAAGGAAGAGAGATATACAAGATGACCTATCTGAGTATATCGAAGATGAATTTGATGACACATTGGTGTATGACAAAAATACCAATGTAGTTGATATCAATAACGATATCACAACAAAATGGATCGTCCTAAACAGTATTGGAGAAAAAACACAAGACATTGTGCAAGGATCAAATAAAACCGCCTTTGAATTGTGGAAGATTCTAAAAAGATCTTTTACCAAAAACATCAACAAGCGTAAATTAGAACTTAAAACCAAACTCGATAATTTGAAGTATAACCCAGAAGTGGACATTAATATATTTATTGCTGAACTACAGAACACACTTGATGAACTTGAGAAAATAGATAATGACATTGAATCAAGTGTTAAAGTAGGCATCCTTAACAGAAGCCTCCCAGAAGAACTCCGTTGGATTAATGTGTTTCAATTTAAAAATGATTGGAATAAATGCAGTGAATATGTTAAGGATGTATTACCTGAAATCATCTCTTCAAACTTAAAAGAATCCTTAACAAATAATCAAAACAATAAAAATATATTTTCAATAGAAAATAATACTAATATTAATACAAATAAGAAAAAGCTTACTAAAATAAAAACATCTACTAAAAAGACCAAAAATGGTAGATGTAATAACTGTAGTAAATGGGGCCATTTCTTTTATGAATGTAAAAATAGAAAAGATGATAAAAATAATAACAATAGAAGAAAAACTTTCAAACGGAGAAGAAATAATTTTAAAAGAAAATATAATAAGCGTAGAAATTATGCAAATTTCATGGAAAAAGAAAGGTACGATACAAGCTATGCCGATGCTTTTACCAAGGATTACAATTCTCAAGAAAATCTTGATATTAATTTTGCCGAAATAAATAAACAAACCGAAGAAAATAAACAAAAAGAAATGATGTGTTGGATATTGGACTCCGGCGCATCAATAAATATTACTGGTCATTTAAATAAATTACATAATATTCAAAAGTGCAATGACAAAGTTTATTTAGCTAATAATCAAGTTATATCAACACAATTTAAAGGAGATCTCATAGGATACATTAATAATCACAAAATAATCATTAAGAATGTTTATTACTCACCAAAAATAAATAAAAATTTATTATCAATTGGAAATCTTACACAACAAGGATAAAAAAATAATTTTCAATAATACTAATAATAAATCATACGCACTAATTTATGACGAACACAATCAAAGAATATTATCAATTAAATCGAACCAATCTAACACATTTAAATTTTGGATTTCAACTCAACCATTAAATTTTCAAAACAACCAACATAATAATAATTTGGTTGAAATCAATTATACACATTTGAAATCAATTTATAAACTAAATTTATGGCATCGTCGTTTTGCCCATTTTAATATCAATAGTATCAAAAATAAAATTTTAAAAATCAACATAAACTCAAAGTGCCCTATTTGTAGTTATTCTAAACTTAAAAATAAACCCTTCAAATCATCACATAATAGAGCTAAAAATATATTTCAACTCATACATATGGATCTTATAGGTCCAATACAAAACTCTATCTATGACAATAAATATATCTTAACCATTTTGGATGACCATTCAAGATTTGGGTGGACTCTCTTTTTGAAGAGTAAATCAGAAACTTTTTATCACTTCCATAATTGGTTTAATAAAATAAAATTTCAATTTAACAAAAGAATTCAATATATCCGTACAGATAATGGCACCGAATTTAACAACAAAAATTTTAAACAATTCTGCATTGACTTTGGAATACAACATCAATTTACTGTTCCCTACCACCCACAACAAAATGGTAGGATTGAACGATTCAACGGCACTATAATCAATTCTGCAAAGTCAATGTTAAATGACGCAAATCTGAGCTTACAATTTTGGGAAGATGCCGTCTCTACCTCCAACTACATTCATAATCGAATCCCTCATAAAGGGATAAATAATAAAATTCCATATGAACTTCTAACCAATAACAAAGTTGATTATTCAAACCTACGTGTCTTCGAATGTAAAGTTTTTTATTACGTTCCAAAACTATTCCGTACCAAATTTCAAAATAATTCATCTCCTGGCATATTCTTGGGGTATGTTGATAATCCCACAGCATACAAAATTCTTGATATAACAAATAATAAAATTATAATTTCACGAAATGTTGAATTCTTTGAATTTACACCAGGAAATTCACATTTATCTCATTGCGATAATGACATCTCAAAATTTATTCCCAATAATATAATAAGGAGGAATGATAATACCTACTTTTATAATAACACGTACGATATAAACCACGGCAAGGATTTCAATAATACTAACAATAATAATTCGTATTATCAATATAATAACAATAAGTCAAATAATATTCAAATATTAGACAATAATATTCAAATAAATGAAAATAATATACCAAGTAAAAACATTCAAATAAAAAATAAAAGAACATATAACAAAAGAAGAAACAACAATAATAACAACCCTAAAAATATTAATAATAATCAAAACAAAGATTATAATAATAATATAGAATCTCAAGATAATAACATTGACAACAACGACAATAATAATAACAATAACACAAGTAACAATAAAATTAATAACAACGATAACACAAACAGCAACAACAACACTACCAACAGCAATAATAACAAAATAAATAATAATATTAATAAAAACGACAATATGATCATTGTCAGTAATAAAAACAATCATAATAATTCAAATACAGACAGATATAATTCAAACAATAATAACGATAACAACAATGAACAACGAATCATTAATAACTTAACGAATAACAAATTATTTAACATAGAATCTTCCATACATTTAGGAAAAAGAAATAGAAATGAAAACTTCATATTAAATTCAAATAACAAAAAACAAAAATCATTAAAAGAATTACGCGAACCAAATATTTATGATGATATCTTTAATTTAAATGATAAAAATGAATGGTTAAAATCAGTCGATAATGAACTCGACAATATGAGAAATCTAAAAGTATATGAAACAATTGATAAAATACCTAAGAACGCAAACTTAATATCATCAAGATGGATTTTCAAATTCAAACGAAACTCAAATGGAGAAATAATCAAAAGAAAACCAAGATTAGTAGCAAAGGGATTTACACAAGAATACGGCATAGATTATAAAGAAACCTTTGCACCTACCTTAAAACAGGATTCAATAAGAATCTTTACAGCAATTGCCACTCAGAACAATTTTGAAATAAGCCAAATAGATATAACTGCCGCCTATTTAAATGCTGAATTAAATGAAGATTTGTATATGAAACCACCCAAAGGACATGAAGATTACAATAAGAAATTTTGGAAATTGAAGAAGGTAATATATGGACTGAAACAAAGTGGTGCCAAGTGGAATGATAAATTAAACGGCTATCTAATAAAAATTGGATATAAAAGACTTATAAGTGAACCTTGTCTGTACGTTAAATTTAATAAAGGAAAACTTTTAAGTATGTTAGCTATATATGTGGATGATATTTTAATATCAGGATCAAAGAAAACAATAGAAAGTGTAAAATTATTAATTGAGAAAAAATTCAAAATGAAAGATATAGGTAATGTTGATTATATTATTGGAATAAAATTTATAAAACATAAAAATGGTTACTTTTTACATCAACACAGATATATAGATGAATTACTTTCTAAGTTTAATATGAAAAATTGTACACCTCTTAGAATTATGACTCCAATTGAAAATGAAGATCTTAGGAAGGTAAAAGTAGATGAAATAAAAATATAGAAGCATAATAGGAAATTTATTATATCTCAGTATATGTATAAGACCCGACATTATCTTCTCAGTATCAAAAGCAGCTAGAAGAGCAAAGGAACCAAATATGGAAGACTGGAATAACGTAATGAGAATATTAAGATATTTAAAAGGAACTAAAAAATATGGAATAAATTTTACAAATAATCCGAATGTTAGAGCATATGTCGATTCGGATTACGGAGGTGACTTGGAAACTAGACGTTCAACAACAGGATTCTTAATAACATTTGGTGGTGCACCAACAAGCTGGTGTTCAAAGTTACAAAAATCAATATCGACTTCAACAGCCGAGTCCGAATATTACAGTCTTAGTGAATGCGGTAAACAATGTATATGGTACTTAAATTTATTCGAAGAATTGAACTTAAATATTAAAAATATTGAGGTAAATGTTGACAATAAAGCAGCTATTTATAATGCTAAAAATCAAACTATCAACCCAAAAACTAAACATGTAGACATTAGGGTCCATTACATAAGAGAAATAGTCAAAGAAAATAAAATCTATCTTAAATATATAAAATCTGAAAACAATCTCGCTGATGGGTTTACGAAGTATTTAAATGGGACATTAATGGATAAATTTAGAAATTCCTTATTAACAAAAATTGATGATTTATATTTTATTTGAAATAATATAAATAAAAAATATGACATTTTAGGAAAGTCATATTTTAGGAGGAATGTTAGAATATAAAAAAAATAAATACTTAATAATGACCTTAATATAATTTACCCAATCAGAATATTATTATATTTAAATAAAATTATAAAAGAAATAAAATGTAACCTTGTTAAAAATATATACACTTTTGTAATTATAAAAAATAAAAGATAAATAAAATTAAATATTAAGTATAATATATAAAATGCTATTCTAAAAATATATCTAATTTTCTCAATATTTGTTTTTGGTGTTTAATAATCTTTACATTAAATTTATTTCATATTTTTATATCTTAGTTAGCATTATTTAATTTACAGATTAATTATTGGTTGATATAAGTTAATAATATAAATAAATGTATGTAACGATTTTGTTTCTAACATATGAATAATTTATTTTAATAAATAAAATTATTAATAAAATTATTTTATATATTATTAATACAGATTTAAAGGTTTATTTTAATTTAAAGTATTGTATATTTCCTTATTTATTTATAAAAAAAGTTTATTACAAAATTTTTATATCCCATATTTAAAGATTGGACATAAAAATTTATATTAAAGTTAATTTAATATTTGTTAGAAATATAAATATTTAAGTTTATAATTATAATAATTTAAGGAGTAAATTTATATATATTAGTATATTCTTGTGTAAGATATGTGACCAATAATAATAATAAGCCACATATAATAATAACTATAAAAGTCATAAAAATAATATGAGATCTGATACCATTCTCACATCTTTAAAACATAATAAAGAGATTTCTTATATTTAAAAGATTAAAATTTTCAATCTCACCAAATTGAGCGAAAAGCTAAGTAAAATAATAATTATTATTACATATAATATTTATAATATTATTAATTTCTATTTTATTTTAAATTTATAATATTAAAATTATAATAAATTATCATTCATTATTAAAATAAACAAAAATAAATTTCTTAAAATAAATAAACTCTTAATCTAATAAATAAATTCAAATGAAATATATAATTGTCGTATTAATATAAGTATTAATTGTGTTCTTTTTAAAATTCACAATTTTCAAAAATTTTGAAATCCATTATTAATATAAAATAAAATGAAGTATATATTTTTTAAAATAAATAAATAAATAAATAAATAAATAATTATAATAAATAAAAATAAAAAGAGATATATAAATAAATCTTTGTATTAAGAATAGCATAAAATTTAAATAAAATATTGTATTAAATAATAATATAAAAAACAAAACAAAATAAAACACAATCAATCTTCCCATTATACAATAAAATAAATTAATTAATAATTATTTAAATATATTTAAATAAAAATTTATAATGTTGTCATTTAATAATAAATAAAATGAGAATAATATTCAACTAATAACTATTTGTAAAATGAATAAAAATAAATGATAGTTATGTGATTAAATTGAAAAATAATAAAACAATAGTCAACCATTTTAGGTTGAAAATAATTATATAATAAGATGAAATAATAATTTATGTTATAATATGTTAAGTTGAAAATATACAATTTAATAGTCAACTAACATATTTATAAAATAAAAAAAAGTCTTAATAGTCAACTAAGTAATTAAGTTGAAAATATTAAGAAAATATTATTTAATTAAAATATTGTATTAATGGGAAAGACATAATTAATAATTAAAAATAGCATTAAAATAAAACAAGATTAAAAAAAAATTAAGATAGAAAAATAATAATTATATACAATTAAAAAAAAAAAAAAAAAAAAAAAAAAAAAAAAAATTAATAATTATTGTGAAAAGTTAAATTTTATATCCTTAACATTCTCACAATTGGTCTATAATATTTTCTTATCAATATTGGTTATTACGTTTTGTTTCTAATATTTTATAAAAGTAATAAAAATATATTTTTATTAGTTTGATTATTGATGATAAAATGATTTTATATTTTATATATTTTAACTTACCTTTATTGATAGCTCAACTGAAGAGTTGAGACTCTTAATCTGTGAAAAGTATAAATCTCTTTTTTTATTATGTAAGAATAAAGAATAGTATATGTACATAATTTTATACTTTTTTATGGTATTTATAGTAATCATAATATGTGGCTTTTTGTTACTATTGGTAATATATCTTACACTAATATATTAATTTATATAACATTACTCCTTTAATTAATATAACTATAATTCTTTATATTTTTGTTTCTAACATTCCCCCTCAAATCTAACTTTGGGTGAAAATTAGAGTTGAAGAGAAATATTGCAAATGTATTACTATATAAAATAATATTATTAATAATAATACAACTAACATATTTATATGAAAATAATTATTGTTAGAGACGAAATCGTTACATACATTTATTTATATTATTAATTTATATCAACCAATAATTAATCTTTAATTAAATTAAATAATGTTAACTAAGATATAAAATATGAAATAAATTTAATGTAAAAATATCTCTTAGAAAAATATATATATCCTCATAATAAAAATTATTAATAAACATTTTATAATATTACTCATAACATAAAATACTTTGTTATATTGTTTTTATTAATACAGTGTTTGTCTTAGATTTATAAATTTGTTTTTCACAGATTAAGAGTCTCAACTCTTCAGTTGAGCTATCAACAAAGCTAAGTTGGAATAAATAAAACATAAAATCAATTTATCATTAATATCCTAACTAATAAAATTATATTTTTATTATTTTCATAATATTCATTATAGAAACAAAAAGTAATAACCAATATTAATAGACAAATATTACAAAACAAAGGTGAGAATATATTGTAATAGGCCATAGTTATTTTTGATTTTTTAAAAAAAAAAAAAAAAAAAAATAATATAAATATATATACATAATTATATAAATAAAAATAATAAAATAAATAAAATAAAAAATAAAATAAAATAATAGTCAACTAGTTCATCTAAGTTGAGAATTATTGAAAATAAAAAATAAATGCAAACTAGCTAAGTTGTAAATAATTTATATTAAAATATAAATAATTGTCAACTAGCTAGGTTGAATAAAATTAAAAATAAAATAAATATCAACAAGTTAAGTTGTAAATGATTGACTATTAAATAAAAATAATTGACAACTAACTATGTTGAAAATAATTGAAATAAATAATAGTAATTTATGTCATTAAAACTAGGGGTTAAAAATAAATAAAACTTAAATTAAATTAATATAGAATAAAAGCAATCAAATACATTTATAGTTATAGACAAAGTAATTTCAATATTCACAACAATATATATATATACAAAACAAAATTTGTTACTATTAATAGTACCCAATGAATTTAAATGGTTTATATTTTTTATTTTTATATACGAATCAAAGGACATATATAATATAAACAAAATTTATTTTTAATATAAATATATATAATTTTAATATATAATTAATAAAATAATAAAAATAATATATATAAAATAGAATATCCTAAAACACAAAATTCTCTTCTGATATTAAATAATTTAAAACAATATTAAAAATTAAATATAAGATATATTAATATTACTTCAATTATTAATAAAGAATAAAATGACACCAAGAAGAATTAATCAAGTAATCAACGTGGAAGCTACTGACAATCCAAGGAAGATAGTGAATTTCAATTACTCTGAGAATTTCAATAGAGTAATTGAATTAACAACTGAAAATTATCCGAGATGGAAAGGAAACATCCTTTATTTATTGACCATAAATGATCTAGTACTTTACGCCACTAAAGAAAAAATTAAGAAATTAAGAAAGAAAGACATCAAAGAGGACATATTAAACTACACGGAAGACCAATTTGACAACACATTAGTATATGCTAAAAATACTAATGAAAATGACATTAACAACGATATTACAGCAAAGTGGATGATACTTAACACCTTAGGAGAAAAGACTCAAGAAATAGTAAAGGGAAATGGAAAAACAGCTCATCAAGTTTGGAAACTCTTAGAGAAATCATTTACTAAATCAAAGGAATCTAGAAAGTTAGAACTAAAGAAAAAACTAAACGAGTTAAAGTTCGAAGAAGAACAAGATATAAATATATTTATGGCAGATCTTCAAAACACTATTGAAGAATTAGAAAAAATAGATGAAGATCTAAGCACCAGCACAAAAGTCGGTATTTTGAATAGGGCGCTACCGGAAAACCTTCGATTCATCAATGTATTTCAATACAACAGTGATTGGGAAAAATGTACCGATTATGTAAAAAATGTAATACCACAAATCTTGTTATCCAATCTAACAGAATCAAATTACATTAAAGAAAACAATAATAAAAACATTTTTTCAGCTGAGAGTACATACAAAAAGAATCAAGAAAAATCAAAACGATACATCAAGAATATCAATAAAAATACAAAACGACCAAATATAAAATGCAACTACTGTGGTAAAAGAGGGCATTTCTTTTACAATTGCTTTAAAAGAAAAAGAAACCAATTAAGAAGACGAAGCAATACAAATTTTAAAAGAAAAAACAATTATAATAAATCAAATATAAAAAACAAAAAGGTTATAGATAACATTCAAAGAAACAACTATAACGATATATATGCAGAGTGTTTTTCTCAAGATTACAACACAAATGAATCAAATACTATAGACTTAATAGATAATAAAAATAAATCAACAAAGTCTATTAATAAAGAATTAATCTGTTGGACCTTAGATTCAGGAGCTTCAATCAACATCACCAACAGACTAGATAAACTCACAAATATTAAATATTGCAATGAAAAAATATTTTTTGCAAATAATCAATCGATTATCATTAATAAAGTAGGCACCTTCATAGGATACATTAATGAATACGAATTTACAATCGAAGATGTTTATTACTCACCATTAATCAATAAAAATTTAATATCAATTGGAAACTTAATTAAACAAAATTATAAAATTTTATTTAACACCAATCACAACAAATCATATGTCACGATCTATGACAAATACCAAAACAAAATCGCCAATATTATTTCAAATGCAAATAACACATTCAACATTTGGTTATCAACCCAACGTATATTTCTACACGACAATAATACCAGAAACACAAATGATGAAATCAACTATATTAACATGAAGATTCCTGATAAATTAAATTTATGGCACAGAAGGTTTAGTCACTTCGATATAAAATCAATTAAAAACAAATTACTTAAGACAGATATCAAATTAAAATGTCCTCTATGTGCTCAATCCAAGATTAAAAACAAACCTTATTCAAAAAATATCAATACAACTAAGCATATCTTTGAACTACTACACTTGGACTTGGTAGGTCCATTACCTGAATCCATTCACGGAAACAAATATTTTTTTACTATTTTAGACGATTACTCTAGATACGGATGGGTTCTTTTTCTAAAAGGTAAAGATTACACATTTCCCGCTTTTTATAAATGGTTCAATAACGTAAAAAATTTGTACAATACTAGAATAAAATATTTACGGTCTGATAATGGTACGGAATTCCGCAATAATAACTTCAAGGACTTCTGTCAATCTTACGGAATCATTCAACAATTTACTGTTCCACACAATCCTCAGCAAAATGGAAGAGCTGAGCGATTCAATGGAACTCTAATCTCATCTGCCAAAGTAATGCTTAACGATGCTAAGCTGAGTAAACACTTTTGGGAAGACGCCGTTCACACCTCTAATTATATACATAATCGACTACCACATCGTGGAATCAACAACATCATCCCATATGAACGGCTAAACAAATCAAAAGTAGATTATTCAAATATAAGAGTATTTGGATGTAAAGTCTATTACTACATCCCAAAATCCTTTAGAACAAAATTTCAGAATAATGCTTCTCCTGGTATTTTTCTTGGTTATTCAGATAACCCCAGAGCTTATAAAATTTTAGACACATCTAACAATAAAATAATACTTTCACGTAGTGTTGAATTTTTTGAATCCAATCCTGGAGATTTTTATACGACTAATTGCTGTACTGACCATCAAAATTTTATTCCCAATTATGAAATTTGGGGGAATAGTAGTTCTTATTACTACAATAACTCTTACACAAAAAATCCTATTAACGCAAAACCAGCATCAATATTTATTCCAGAAAACAGCATAAACAAAAACACAGTTCATTTCAATAAACAAGGAAAAGACCAAAACACTAATAACACTTCTACTCTAAATACAACTAATAGCACAAATCAACCCAAAGTTACCAGCACTATCAAAAATAACAACATCAATAATAATCAAAATAACACTATTAATACTACTCAAAGCAATGATAATAACATCAACACTAATCATTTAAATACGAACATTCATTCTGAAACAAACGATATGAATATCAACAGTATTATAAGCAACCAAAACAATAAAGTTAAAGGAAACCAAACACCTAACAATAATAATACTTTTATATGTAACAATCAAGTATTAAATAAAAATTTAAGAGAACCTTTAGACTATGACGATATATACAACCTCGAAGATCAAGAAGAATGGTTTAACTCTGCTGAAAATGAATTTGGCAACTTGAGAGACCTAAAAGTTTATGAACAAGTAAATAAAGATGAAATCCCAGAAGAAGCTAATATTATCAAATCCAGACTAATATTCAAATACAAAAGAAATTCTAAAGGGGACATAGTCAAAAGAAAAACAAGACTTGTAGCAAAAGGGTTCACACAGCAACATGGAATAGACTATAAAGATACATTTGCACCCACCTTAAAACTAGATTCGATAAGAATATTTACACATATAGCTGCAAGAAATAATTTCCAAATAGAACAAATAGATGTTAATGCTGCTTATTTAAACGCTCATCTAAAGGAAGAAATATACATGGAGCCTCCAAAAGGACATCCCGATCACAAGAAATACATCTGGAAACTCAAGAAAGCCATATATGGTTTAAAGCAAAGCGGAATGGAATGGAACAATGAATTAAATGGGCATCTACTAAACATTGGCTTCAAAAGATTGACTTGTGAACCATGTATATACTTTACAACAGATAAACATAACAAGATTACATGCCTCATAGCTGTTTATGTGGACGATATACTACTTGCAGGTAACAAAGCAAAAGTAGATCAAATCAAAAATATGATAAAAAATAAATTCAAAATAAAAGAAATCGGTGAAGTCAATTTCATAATAGGAATAAAATTTGTAAAGCATAAAAACGGTTATTTCTTAAATCAAGAAAGATATATAAACGATATAATTATCAAATATGGATTGTCAAGTGCTACTCCTATTCGTAATATAACACCAATTGAAAATGAAGAATTAAGAAAAACGAAAATGAATGAAACTACTTATAGAAGCGCTGTTGGAAGCTTATTATACTTAGGTATCTGTACTAGACCCGATATATTATATGCAGTATCCAAAGCGGCACAAAAATCAAAAGAACCTAACTTGGAAGATTGGGAAAATTTAAAACGAATATTAAAATATTTAAAGGGAACAATAAAATATGGTATTAACATATTAAGAAACTCAAATGTCAAAGCTTTCGTAGATGCAGACTACGCTGGGGACACAAAAACAAGAAGATCGACTACAGGATTTGTAATTACAATAGGAGATTCACCTACTAGTTGGTGTTCAAAACTACAGCATTGTGTATCGACTTCCACAGTTGAGGCCGAATATTATAGTCTTAGCGAATGTAGCAAACATTGCATGTGGTACATAAATTTATTGAAGGAATTAAAATACAACATCAGTGGTATTGAAGTCAACATAGACAATAAAGCCGCAATCTATAATGCAAAAAACCAATCGATTAATCCAAGAACAAAGCATATGGACATAAGATTGCACTATGTAAGAGAATTAGTAAAGAGCAATAAAATAATATTGAAATATGTAAAATCTCAAAACAATTTAGCAGATGGCTTTACGAAATATCTAAACGGATCTTCTATGGATAAATTTAGAAATTCATTATTAACACAGCCAATGGACTTAAAAATTTATTAACTTAAGTTTTTTAAAATAAAAAAATAAACAATTATAACCTTAAAAAATAGGTTATAATTGTGGGGGAATGTTAGAGACGAAATCGTTACATACATTTATTTATATTATTAATTTATATCAACCAATAATTAATCTTTAATTAAATTAAATAATGTTAACTAAGATATAAAATATGAAATAAATTTAATGTAAAAATATCTCTTAGAAAAATATATATATCCTCATAATAAAAATTATTAATAAACATTTTATAATATTACTCATAACATAAAATACTTTGTTATATTGTTTTTATTAATACAGTGTTTGTCTTAGATTTATAAATTTGTTTTTCACAAATTTTTTGTGACTAAAATATTTAATTTCATATTTAATAAATATAAATTTAAATAATTTAAGTTCTAATTTATAATTTTAAATTTCAATTATTAATTTAAGAAGAAATAATTATTTAAAGTATTTAATTCATGTACGTAAATTTGATGTATGATTTTTCGTTTACATAAATTTATTGAAATATGTTTTAATTCATAAATTAATGTAAATTACATAATTTTATTCAAGATATCGTGGCAAAAATTTCATATATAAATTAATGTAATAATGAATTACATAAATTTATTAAAGATATATAAATATCTTTACAGTGATATTAATATATCGTTTTTATTTATTATATGAAAAATTAAGAATAATAATATTTTATGAACTATCTTTAATTTTCTATTCTTATTTTGTTTACATGTAAAATATGATTGGTAGATATTATGTTTGACACATTAATATTGTCATTTAACAAATGAAAATAAAAATTTTGTTTAAAATGATGGTATTATTATTACGGATGGTACTTCCATTTATACTATGCAAAATGTCATTCTTTTTGATAGCCATATGGTTGAAAATATTAGAGTTTATATGATTAAAACAAGCAATACAGTAGATCTTCGATTTGATTATCGTTATTTTTACGCTAAGCAACATTCAATTAAAAAAGTCAAATCTAAAATTGATATTAGCGAATTTTAAAAAATTTGTTTAAAGTATATTCAACATAAAAAGTTGAATCGTGATAAAAAGTAAAAGTATCACTTATTACGGTAAACAAGTAAATATTTTAAATGATACTCCTTTCAATAAATATATTGTTTACTATCAACTGGTTAAAGAAAAAAAATTCTTTAATTATTGAATTCGATATGGATAAAGGCATATTTGTGAAAGAATGGGAAGATAAATGGACTTCTAATAGGTTATATACTTTCAATAGTATAGTTCTTGCTTCTTTTCAATTAATTAATATTGATATATTTTTATCAGATTCTAATACCTTAATGCGTAAATATCATAATGGAATAAAACAAAATATACTTAATGAATATAAAGGAAACTTAATTGATATAGGTTCTAGGAATGGTGGAGATATTCATAAATGGAAATACTTCGGAAAAATTACATATGTTAAAACCCTATAAAGTGAAATTAAAAAATTTAAAAGAAAGAATTAAAAAATTCAGACATTAAGAATAGTATCATCATTTATCCGAATACTATTCAAAATATTAAATTAAAAAACTCGTTTAATATTGCTACGTGCTTTTTTGCCCTTAATGATTTCAATTATAATGACGTTGAAATTATGTTGAACAATATTAGAAAATATCAATGAAAATTTATAGTTCTTTTTATGGATTATAGCTTATTTAATGGTAATATCAATTCTCCTTACATAAATATCGACGATGTTTTGATACAAATAAAAATAAATTTTTAGATTCATTACACAAAGAATTACCTGTTTATTTATTAGGCGCTTTATGATATTTGCATAAAGAATGTGATAATATAATGTTTGTAAATTTTGAAAATTCCAATTTAACAGAACATTATGAAAATGTAATTAACAGTGAAAAAGTAATAAAAATATTTGTAAAATATAAGTTTAATATAATTAGTTAATATTCAATAAAATTATTTAAAATGTATTAAAAAATATAAAACATTTATGGTGTCAAATACAACAAATTTACCGCTACATTACAAATGCAACTTCATAAAATTACCACATCCATGAAATATATATAATAATAAAAATAATTAATAATAAATAATTGTTAAAATAAATGAAATATGAAAATTAAGCTTTAAATGTACACAAAAAAAAAAAAAAAAAAAGTGATTGTAACTCTTTGTCATAAAATATAAAATATATTAGTAAAGATATCATGATTATCAATGACTCTCAAGAAAATCATGTTAAGAAGAAAACTGCTGAAATTTAATATATAATAATTAAATTCCCTAAATGAGTATAAAGTGAAACACTTTATACTCATTTAGGGATTATCCCATTCATTAAAAAAAGTGTTAAAGAAAAAATCGATACATACATTTATTTATATTATTAATTCATATCAACCAATAATTAATCTCTAATTAAATTAAATAATATATAAAAATATGAAATAAATTTAATTTAAAAATATCTTTTCAAGAATATATATCTTCATAATAAAAATTATTAATAAATATTTTATAATATTACTCGTAACATAAAATACTTCGTTATATTGTTTTTCTTAATATAGTGTTTGTCTTAAGTTTGTTCTTCACAAAAAGTTTTGAAAATATTAAATTTCCAAATATTTAAAATTAAAATTTAAAACTAAAATGATCTAAAAGTTGTAAATAAAGAAACAAAGTAAATAAATATTATAAAAGTACCTTCTCACAGACTAAATAAAGATTGTCATGCTTTCAAATACGAAATATTAATTAATAAAATATATTATTTAGAATTTAATAAATATTAAAAAAAAAATAAAACAAAAATATTAAATTAAAAGATGTATTATACATTAAATAAACATTGAGAAAATTAACGTTTATCTTTCAACAAAATGAGAATACAAATTTAGTATTAATAGGTATATAACAAATCACATTTAATATTAACAATTGGAGTGTAAAATTAAATTTCTAGTAATAAAATAAATTTAAATTAAAATAAATAATTTTAGATTAAAAATAAATTATCCAATTTTCAAGAATTGTAAAATAAATTTAAAATTTAAATTTCCTATAATCAATAAATTTAACAATAAAATCGATTTTAAACAAATTATTATTAAGAATAGTAAAATAACCTATATCAAAAAAAAAAAAAAAAAAAAACATTTTAAGATTTTGAAAATTTTAAATATTAAATTTAAAATTGGAAATTAAAAATTATATTTTGAAATTCAATTAAATTAATAAAATTCATAGTTTATAAGATAAAATATATATAAACGAAGTGATTCAGATTTAGAAAATAAATAAATATTATCATAAATTACTTTATTTAATATATGGAATATAAATTAAAAAATAGAATTAAGAATATTATTAATTCAAATAATTTTCATATTGAAATAACGCATACTAACAAAAGATGAATCTAAGAAATAAGTATTCTATTATTACCATATTGATTTTTGCTATATTATTAATAAACTATACATTTGCTGAAAAAAATATCAAAGAATCAAAAATATTATTACGTTGCAAGAAAAAATGTAATCATAATAATAAAAAATTAAAAAAATTTTGTAAAAAATGTTCTTCTTTAAATATATTAGATAAAAATAAAATTCATGAGAATAATAAAATCTCTGAAAATAATGAAGTCTTTGAGAATAATAAAATCTCTGAAAATAATGAAATCTTTGAGAATAATAAAACTTCTGAAAATAATATACTTTCTGAGAAAAAAAACTTTTCAGTAACACTTTTATCTTATTCAACAAATTTTGATTATAATAAAATAGAAAATTTGTTTGTTTTTGGGGATTCATATTCTTCAGTTAATACGAATTTTTTAGATATGTCCTACACAGGAGATAATCGATCACTTGGGAAAAATTGGCCGTTAAAATTGATTGAATTAAAAAATATGAAACTATGGGATTTCGCTATCCCAGCTTCAACAATAAATAAAAATATAGTTAAAAGTGATCATGATTTTTTTGATCAATATAATCATTTTTTTGAAAAAATGACATTTAATAAATATTTTAATGGTGAATGGAAAAGCTCAAATTCTCTTTTTGCCATTTGGATTGGGTCAGAAGATATAATAAGAATTCCAGAAAAATCAAATATCGAAAAATTAAGTGAACAAATAATTTCAAATATGTTTGATGTTATTGAGAAATTATATAATGATGGCGCTCGAAACTTTTTAATATTAAATATTTTTTATTTAAATAAAACCCCTTACAATAAAAGTGGGAAAATAAATTATATGAATTTTAATATAAATTATTATAATGAAATTTTAAAAAATAAAGTAAATTATTATTTTAAAACAAAAAATGATTTAAATATATTTTTTTATGACATTAATTATTTAATTGATGGAATTATTGAACATTGTTATAATTATGAATTTAATAATTGTAAGGATGCTTGGGTTTTAAATAAGGATAAAAATGTTGAAGATTTCTTTTGGAGTGACTTAACTCATACCACTTATAAAGCAAACTCTATTTTTAGTGAAAAAATTAATGAATTTCTTAAAATTGATAAAATTTCTGAAAACAAAAATTCTTCAAAATTATTGTTATCTAATTCTACAAAATTTAATTATAATGAAATTGAAAATTTAATTGTATTTGGTGATTCTCATTCCTTTACTGGAACTGATTTTGAAACGATGAAATTTTCTGAAGCTATCCTTTCTAATAGAAAAAACTGGCCATTACGATTATCTGATATTCATAATATGACCCTCTGGAATTTTGCAACAAATGGAGCAGTAGTCAGTCAAAATATTACTTATAGAGTAAACTATCCAATAGATTTTATAAAGCAATATGAATTATTCTATGAAAGAATGTCAAACGGTAAAAAATATTTTAGTAAATAGAGTTGTAATAATACTTTATTTACTATATATATGGGCTCAAATGATATTTTCGATGTACATTGGGTCAATAATAATAAAACAATAAATGAAAATTTAAATGATATAGTTGATATTTTATTTGATAAACTTGAAAACGCATATAATATTGGTATAAGAAATTATTTAATAATGAATCTATCCCCATTTGATAAAGCGCCTATTAATGCCAATCAAAAATATAAATATATAAAATCTGATATACTTTTTTTTAATTCTTTATTAGTAAAAAAGGCTGAATATTTATTTAATAAATATAAAAATATTAATATTATTATTTATGATACAAATAAAGAATATAATTATATTATAAATCACTATAAAGATTATAATTTTAAATCAGGAATAGAGGCATGGAGCCCTTCACATAGAGGTGATTTACTTGATAATTATTTTTGGCGAGATTTTACACATATTTCTAATAAAGCAAATAAAATTCTAGCCGAAGATATTAATGATTTACTCAATTCCATAAACAATTAAGTAAATGCTAAAAGTCGAAATTAAACAAAATTATACATTAAACTTCATAATATTTTAAATTTCCCACATTCAAAAATATAAAGAATTACTCATTATATCAAACTTATTCAAAACACACCAATTAATAATATACATTACGAAAATTTAAACAAACATATATTAAATAATGATTTTTGTTAAACCACAAAACATATTATTTATTATATAGTTATTTTAACTTGTATTCATTCAAATCAAACATATATATATATAAGCAATAATGAAGGAGATATATATTAGTGATTTCATTCAAAATAATTTAAAACATAATATCCCAAATATTTAATGTAAATTTAATAGAATAATAATTCCTAGAATGAAATGGATTCATTCTATTAATAGTAATATTATTAAATCTAATGTGAAATGGATTAAAAAATAAATAATTAAAAATAATCATAATACATACCTTCATTATGAAAATTATAATAAAATAATAAATATAAACATGAGTAACATGAGTTATATACAAATAGATAAAGTTTATCTATCGAAAATCTACATTTATTGATTTCAAAGTATTTTATAATTAAGTTATAATCATTAAACTTCTATCATTATTATTCATTATTATTACAATGATGATTAATATATATTTAAAATTAATTTAGATATTTGGATTTTATGGAGAAATAGAAAAAATAAAATAGAGAACTTAAAATATTAAAGAAATTTACATAATTGATTCATTGTTAGATTATTTAAAAATGGGGAGAGCGCGTTTCGGAACTGCACGTGAATAGATATAAGCCACATGTTTTTTGAGATGGCGTATTATAATAAAATTTTTTTATATAAATAAATAATTAAATAATAATTAAATAAATATTTTATTTTATAATAATTTCATAATTTAATATATATTTGATAATAAAAAATAAAAAAATAAAAAAATAAAAAAATAAAAAAAATAAAAAAATAAAAAAAATAAAAAAAATTAAAAAAAATAAAAAAGATTAAAAAAATAAAATACAAAAAATATAAAATACAAAAAAAAATAAAATAAAATATTTTCATTTTTATTTATATTTATAACTGTAATTTTTTATTATATAAATAAATAAATAAATAATAATTAAATAAATATTTTATTTTATAATAAAAAAATAAAATAAAAAAAAGAAAAGATAAATATTTTTTTAGTAATTTTCTTGAAATAAAATATTTTATTAGTAATTTTCTTGAAATAAAATAAAATATTTTCATATTTATTTATATTTATAACTGTAATTTTTAAAAAAATTGAAAATACATATTAAATAAAAAATAAAAAATAAATATTTCATATTTATTAATATTTATATTAAAAATTTTGATGGAGGGAAATCTAAAAATTGATATAAGTGAAACAAATCGAGGAAAAGAGCAAATAATTATAGATCGAAAATTTAAATATAATTTTTCAAAATTAAAAAAAGATAATACAAAAATATATAGATGTACAGAATATAAAACATTAAATAAATGTAAGTCTTTTATTATTTTAAATGATAATAAAGAGGTTTTAAATTATGATTCTTCACATAATCATCCTGGTAATGAAATTAATGCATCCAAATCATTAATAAAACATAAAATTAAAGATGAAATAAAAAAAAGTTTGATTCCTTCTGATATAAAATCAAAACGCATATTTGATAAA
>JACVTC010000029.1:70000-210000 GCA_016946835.1 Neocallimastix lanati (nom. inval.) | reverse complement strand
AACCTTAATTAATATAAAATAGTTTTTATTATTCAAACTTAAATTAATGTCATAAATCAAATTTAAATCTAATGATTTTATAACAATTCAATATGTGGCTTGATTTCTATATATTAATTATGTCAAAAATATTATTTTAAGAAACACTCAAATAAGTTATAATAAACACAATAATAAAAATATATGGATTAGTAGTTTTTAGAAAAATATTTTTTTATAACAGTATAAATTATTTTTATTCTCATTTTTGTATAAGATATTATTTTTTTATAAAATAATAATTCCATGATTTTTATACTTTTTATTTTAAATATTAATACAAGTAATTGGTCATTATTTATATTAAAGATAGATTAATTAAATTAATCATTATTTTGACATTCCCCCAAAAATCTAGCTTCAAAAAAAAACTTTTTAAAAGATAAAAAAAAATGAAAATAGATTTTAATATAATTAATTAATTATTTTCGTTAATAAGGTATTTCTAAATTTGTCCATTAAAGAGTTATTTAAGTATTTTGTAAAACCATCAGCAAGGTTGTCCTTTGATTTTATGTATTTTAATTTTATAATTTTCTTATTTACTAAATCCCTAATATGATGATACCTAATGTCAATGTGTTTTGATTTCGGATTTATTGATTGATTTTCACTATTATATATTGTTGCTTTATTGTCTACGAAAATTGTTATTTCTTTGATATTTATGTTTAATTCGTTTAATAAATTTTTGTACCATAATGAATGTTTTGCGCATTCACTTAAGCTATAATATTCAGCTTCTGTAGTTGAGGTGGAGACACAGTGCTGCAATTTGGAATACCAACTTGTTGGAGTGTCCCCCATTAACATGAGAAATCCAGAAGTTGATTTTCTTGTATTTGGATCGCCAGCAAAATCGGCATCTACAAATGTTTTTAATTTCATTCCCTTTTCTATTTTGATTCCATAATTTTTTGTATATTTGAGATATCTAAAAATTTTTAAAACATTCATCCAATCTTCTAAGTTGGGATCTGTTGATTTTCTTGAAGCTCTGCTAACAGCAAAAAGAATATCAGGACGGGTACAGATAGCTAAATATAGTAAACTTCCTATTGCACTTCGGTATTTTGTTTCATTGAATTTTTTGGTTCTTAGATTTGGATTTACTAATGGCATAAGATTTTTTACTGGTGTTAAGTTGTTAATATCGAATTTATTTAAAATGTCATTTATGTATCTACCTTGATGTAAAATGTAACCATTTAAAGTTTTGGTAAATTTTATTCCAATTACAAATTCAACATCCCCAATATCCTTTATATTGAACTTCCTTTGAATAGATTGTTTTACTTTATTTATTTCTTGATTTGTTCCTGCAATGAGAATGTCATCAACGTATACTGAGAGAATACAAACTATTTCCTTCCCATTGTTTAATTTAATATAAACACATGGCTCACTTTTTATTCTATTGAAACCTATTTTTATCAATTCTTCATTGAGTTTATCATTCCATTCTTTACCAGCTTGTTTTAAGCCGTAAAGAGCTTTGTGAAGTTCCCAAAAAGATTTTCCGTAAGATGGATGACCCTCTGGTGCTTTCATGTATATATGCTCATTTAATGGTGCATTTAAATAAGCTGAATTGATGTCTATTTGAACAATATTGAAATTTTTCTGAACCGCGATAACTGTAATGATTCGAACTGTATCCTGTTTTAGTGTTGGTGCAAATGTTTCTTTGTAGTCGATACCCTACTGTTGAGTGTATCCTTTTGCAACTAATCTTGCCTTTCTTTTAATAACATTTCCGTTTGCATCTCTTTTATACTTAAATACCCATCGTGATGATATTACGTTGGATCCTGATGGTACTGTTTTAACAATTTTATAAACATCAAGGTTTTTCATGATTTCTAATTCTTTCTTGATTGCGTTTAGCCATTCTATTTTATCTTTAAATTTGAATATATCCTTGAAGTTATATGGTTCAATTAATGTATTTTCATTAATTTTCATGTCTGATTCATCTGTGTTGTTTATTTTTTTTCTTTTATTTGAATTAATTGTAAAATTGTTTAAATTCCTTTTTGAATTTTTAGGATGTTGATAGTTTTGATTTTTCTCTTTATTTGTGTTATATTTATTATTTATGTTGTTAATTTCTTGTTGGTTTTCTTTTGATATTTTGTTGTTATCATTTTCAGTCGTATTTTTAATTTCATTATTAATATTGATTGAATTATTATTGAAATTGTGATCATTTGAATTTAACAATTCCTGATTGAAAGTATTGTTACTATTATTGATTGTATTTTTGTCAATAGTATTGCTGTTATTTTCATTATTATTATTTTGATTACTGTTATTAATGATAATTTTTTCATTATTATTTTGATAATTGGGATAATATATACTACTAATTCTATTTGTTTTAGAAGATTTATTTTTGGATTGATTTTTAATATTTTTATTCTGGTTAATATTTCTATTCTGGTTAAAATTTGTTGTAGCATTTCTTTCATTGATAATATCTGTTATTTTATTATTATAATCATCAATTTCATTACGGTATCTAAGTCGGTTTAGATAGTTGCTCTCCCTGAATTTGTTATTGGAATGAATACGATTTAAAAAGGAATTTCCTGGTTCATTTTCCATAAATTCTACAGTGCGAGATTGGATGATTTTATTATTGATAACATCAAGAATTTTGTAAGTGGAAGGATGATCGCAATATCCAAGAAAAATACCAGGATGTGAATTATTGTCAAATTTTGATCTTAGTTCCTTTGGCACAAAAAAATAGACTCTACATCCGAATACTCTAAATGTATTGTAATCTACAGGCTTATTATAAAATACTTCAAATGGAATTTTGTTTTGAATGCCTTGATGGGAAAGTCGATTATGAATATAGTTTGCAGTATCAACAGCAAACTCCCAAAAATCATGACTGAGTTTAGCGTCGTTAAGAAGTGATTTTGAAGAAGCAATGAGTATACCATTAAATCTTTCAGCCCTTCCATTTTGAGAAGGGTTATAAGGAACTGAAAACTGATGATGAATTCCATTTTCTTCACAGAAAATTTGAAATTTACTATTTTGAAATTCCTTCCCATTATCAGACCGAATTGCTTTGATATTTATATTTAATGAATTATAAATTTTATTATACCAAATGATAAATTTGTTAAATACATCATTTTTATTTTCAGTGAAGATGACCCATCCATATCTAGAGTAGTCATCTAAAATTGTAAGGAAATACTTATTGTTATTTATTGAAGGATTAACAGGTCCTACAAGATCTAGATGTATTAATTCTAAAATTTGTTTAGTCTTATTGGTAGATGGTTTAAATGACTTATTTTTTAATTTGGAATTAATACATACTGGGCATTTTAATTTTAGATTGATATTACTTAATTTATTTTTTATTTTAGAAATATCATAATGACCTAGGCGTCTATGCCAAAGGTATATTACTTGTTGGTTATTTGATACTGTATAATTGATTTCGTTATGTTTTGTTGAATTTAAATTTGTTTAGTGTTTGGAAGTGAAAATTTGATATGTATTTTTATCATTAGATAAGATTTATAAATTCTATTTCCATTATTATCATAAATTAATGCTTGTGGGGAGTTGTCATAATTATTGAATATTACTTTATAATTTTGAGAAATTAATTGATTGATTGAAATTAAGTTTCTCTTAATATATCTTGAATAATAAACATTTTTTAAAATGAATTTGTTGTTGTTAATGAATCCTACAAAATCGCTATAAAATTCAGATAATACTTCTTTACCATTCGCTAGTAAAATTTTTGTTTTACATTTTTTAATGTTAGTAAGAAATTTTATGTCATTAATAGTACTGATTGATGCACCTGAATCTAAAATCCAAATTATGAAGTTATTATTATGTATATTACTATTTTCGTGATTTTTATTATTTATTCTTTCTAAACAATTAATTTCGATTGCATTGTCAGAGTTATAATCTTTAGAAAAATCTTCTAAGTAATCGTCTTTATAGTTGTTGTAATTGCTTATTGAATATAAATACTTGTTATTAATTTTACTTTTATTATATTTTTTGTTCAATTTTCTTCGAATTTTCATTGATTTATTTTCATTGTTTTGATTCAAGAGCTTATTTCTTTTATATTTATAACATTACTTTTTGTAGTGGCCGTATTTTCCACATAAGAAACATTTTCCATTTTTTCTTCTTCTTATTTTTAAATGCTTATTATTTTGTTTATTTTTGTTTTCAGTTTGTAAATTAAAAATATTTTTTGCGTTTTCTTCTTGAAGTTTTCTTTCCTTGATGTTCGAGAAAAGAATATCTGGTATTATTCTTTTTACGTAATTGCAACATTTTATCCATTCATTATTGTACTGGAAAACATTTATCCACCTTAGATTTTCAGGTAAGGCTCTATTCAGAATCCCTACCTTTACACTATCACTCATGTCTGTATCGATAATTTCTAATTCATCGACCATATTTTGAAGTGTTGTAAGGAAGATATGTATGTCATCATCTGTGGTAAATTTCAATCTGTTTAATTTATTTCGTAATAGCATTTTTTGATGCTCTTCTCCTAAAGTAAAGGAATCTTGAAGGAAATTCCACATTTCGAAGGCGGTCTTACTATGGCTTTTTATTATTTCTTTCGTTTTCTTTCCCAGGCTATTATTAATTATCCATTTGACCATGATGTCATTCTTGATATCTGTTTGGGTTGTCCCAATATCGTAAACAAGAGAATTATTAAATTTATCTTTAATGTACTTATCTAAATCTTCTTTAATATCCTTCTTTCTCAATTTTTTTACTTTTGGTAAACTAACGTATTCATCTAGATTATTGATGATTAAGAGGTCCAATACGTTAGTTTTCCAATCTTGGAAGTTTTCAACCGTTAATTCAGTAACATGATTGAAATTCTCGGAGTAATTGAAAGAGATTCCTTTAGCGAAGAAATTACTTTCTGATTCGGGAATTTCGATGATTTAGTTTCTGGAGTTACTTCTTAAATTGTTTCTGCTCATTTTCTATTTTTTTATTTTTACCTTCTTGTTTTAATTAAAAGTATTTATGTTTTATTATTTTCTTAATTTATTTTTTATTGCTTTTCTTTAATTTGTCTTTTATATATTTTTTTTATTTCTTTAGTTAGATTTTATTTTATTAAATTAAATAATGTAAATTGTAATTAATTTTGATTGGTTCTATTTTTAGTGACAATTTATTATTAATCTATTTATATAGATTTTTTAATGATTAATATTTAAAAAATTTAATTTAAAGATATTAATATACATTTTTTTTTAATATTGAGGGAGGAATTAGTATAATTTTATTATTACTGAGACCTATCATTTTGATTCTTTTATTAAATAATGTGAGTGTGATTATGTTACTATTCCTTTTTTAATTAAGAATAAATTATTTTTATTAATGTTTATTACAAAGTATCGTATATATTTATATTACGAACAATAGTATAAAGAAATTAATTTATTTATATTAAGTGTATTTAAATATTTTTGCTATTGTTGTGAAAATGATTATATCATTAATTGTTCATATTTAATATATTATTGTAATTTCATTTTAATTAAAATCTTTATTTTAATTATTTATTATATAATTGAATTCTTTATTATATTTTTCCCAGCTTATATAGCATAGCTGACATGTTATGTTCTTTTATTCTCAGCTTATATTCAATAGCTGATCTTTTATTTCATCCTCAGCTTATGTCTAATAGCTGACCTTTCGTTTATTTTCAAATTCAATTATATTGATATTGGACTTCTTTGTACAATTATTTTAAATATTAAAGATTCCACTTTTATTTTAGTTTTATAATTTATAAATATTTATATATATATATAAATAATTAAAAATTAATATTTAATAATTGTTAAAAATATAAAAAGAACCAATAACTTATGTTATTAAATTATCATATCTATATTATTATATCATAAGATAAGTATCAAGCCACATATTACTTCATGTATATAAATCCTGTTTTACCCCTTTCTACATTTGATAACCCTTAACTTTATTCTAATAAACTATCTTAATTATATATTCTGAATAACTCTTAATTGTTATTTTTGACAGATTAAGAGTCTCACTCTACAAAGTTGAGCTCGAAATAACAGTTAAGTATCGAAAATAAATTATATAAATTTTTTCATAATTAAATAAATTAACAAATTTAAAATTTATTATTTAAATTGAATTGAACGCATAATTATTCTCTCAATATAAATTACAAATGACCAAAAAATAAACAAACATATAAATAAATATTATAAAACTTAAAATAACGGTACAAGACCATAATCAGCAATGACAATAAGTATCAAACTAAGATTTAATCATAATTTTAGCAAAATAAAATAATTATTTTAATCATCATAGACATATAAAATATATGAAAACATTATATTTATTTTAAATAAAGAAGTAAATGAAATAATAATAACTATTATTTATTGAATTACATTAAACTATAATGAATATTATAAATTCAAAGTATTTAAATAATAAGTAATGAATATTAAAAATTTTATAATACATATAAATCAAAAGTTATGTATTTAAATAATTAATATCTTCAATTATTACACATATTAATGTGTAATAAAAATATGAATAAATTACCCTAATTTGACATGAAACAAATATTTAATGAAAATAAACAAGTTATTATTCTTATTATTATTATCTAAAATATATATATATATAAAATTATACATTTATGTTGTTAAGCTTATGTTGAGTTGAAAAACATAGTCAACCAACTATATAAATAAATTAAAGAGTTGAGTTGAAAAATATGGTCAACCAACTATATAAATAAATCAAAGAGTTGAGTTGAAAAATATGGTCAACCAACATAATAATAATAATAATAATAATAATAATAATAATAATAATAATAATAATAATAATAATAATAATAATAATAATAATAATAATAATAATAATAATAATAATAATTTTTAATTAATAATAAATAAATAAATTATAATAATAATAGTATTAATATATTATTAACAATAAAAAATCCTTATTATTTAATAATTTTCTTCTTAAATGCATTTTTATTATTTCAACTAAATAATGAAAATTTTAAATAATTGCATTACAAAATTATAAATCAAAATTAAAATATACTAATATCAATAGAACAATATATCAGTAATTTCAAAACTAATATGATTCATACTTCAATGGAAATTTGTTCACTTCATTGTATAGTCCATATTTATATAAGTTAAAAAAAAAAAAAGAAGTAAAATGGTTCATCAGTGGTTGAAAGTCTTATATCAAAATATCTAATTCCATTGTTTAATTGTTTTGTAATATCCATATCTTGTGTTTTTGAATATTCAATAATGCGTGAATTTATACCCCATGAAGATATAGATAGATTTCGAAGTATAACACTTCCAATATTACTATTTAATAATTTACCATTAGCATAAGTTCCGCTATCATGGTACCTGGAATGTTAATTTGACGATAATAAATACATTTAGGTGTACTTTCAAAATTTATATATACACTAACAAATATATATATATATTTATAATAATAATATATAACTTTTAATTAAATAAATAAATTTAATAAAGAATTATTTGGTTGTTTAATAAACCTTTTCAATATTTATATTTCAATTATTTTAAGTTAAAATTATAAAAATTAAAAACATTTCAATATTCGAAAATTTATATATTAAATATATTATTTTTATAAATATTCTTTTAAGTATAATATATATATATATATATTAAATCCTTCAAATTATAGTACTACAGAAATTACTTTGATAATTATTGTTTTATGATATCTTTTATATACGTATTAAAATAAATTATATAATATACAATAATTTTATGATGATATTTTTAAAATTTTAAAAAGAAATTTTAAAAAAAATTAATATTTATCTTGTAATTATTATATATACTTATCAAATGTTTATGATAATTATAGATTATAGTATATATAATTTATTTATTTATTTATTTATTTCTTCCTTTTTACAAATAGAATAACAACAACAAATTAACAAAAATAAAGCAATAAACATAATATAAATTGAGTGCATCATAACCACTCCACTCTTCACTATCAAAAGGTCCTTTACGTTGCAAATTACAAGTATTATCTTCAAAACATATTTTAGAAGAGCATTCATTATCGGTTTTACATGTATCATGATAGGGTTTGCCACAATGCATATATGATCTGCCACCACCTAAGTATATATCATCACAATGCACAATCGGATTGTCATCGTTAAAAACACAAACGCTTTTAAGACATTTATTAGACAAACAATCTGAATTTGAAGTACAGTTAGTATAAAACAGGTTTCCATCATAGTATATTTCGGTATTACACATTTTGGTTCCGATTTTATCACGCGGACATGTTTCAGTAATATACTTCTTCATTCTTCTATTTTCATCAGGGAATTCAACAAAAAATCTGTGTAACTATGTTTAGTCTTAGCACATAGATTATTTTTACAATAAAAGGCGACAAAAACAGCATTTTTTAATTTTAATACTTCATCTTTAGTTAGATACTTAGGAACATCCTCGTACGATAAACTCTCACAATTAATAAAATAAATATAAAAAATAATAGTAAATATTGCTAAAACTATTTTGTTTTGCATTGTTTGTTATTATATACAATTCTATTGTATATTATTAATCTTGAATATTTAGAAATTTATTATTATATTAAATATCATTTTATTTATAATATGGTATATACGTTAATATATTGCAAACTTTAATATATATATAGATATTATTTATTACAATAAACCGACAATAAATATAAACAATAAGTTAATTTCAATATTATTTATAATAAATAATATAAACCAATATCAATCAAAATAAAAATAAACAGGAATTTATATATATATATTATTTATTTTTTATATAACAATAAATTTATAAATATATATTGCGCTTATTTTATTTTTTTTATGGTATATAAATTAATGAAATTCTATTATTTGTTCATTATTTCAAGCTATTTATTATAAATTAATATTCAAAATATAGAATATTGTATTATTTATTTGATAATTTCTACTATAAACTACAATAAAAAGTTTTGTTTCCATAAACAAATTAACAATGGTTACTTTATGATAAATATATACATACTTCATTACAATAAAAGCTATTTTTTTTATAAAATTCAGTCATTAATTTAAATTAAATAGAAAATAATATCTGAATCGCAATTACTAAAATGTTATAATTATATTATTTCCAGTTTAAATAAATGATGAAATATATTTGTGTTAATAGTAAATAATAAATTAAACTTTAATAGTTACCGTATTATTTAATTAATTTACTTTTATATCCATTAATACTTTATCTACTCTATTGTATCATTAATCTTTAAAATTAGTAGTTAATTACAGAATTATTTTTGATCAACTTTAAAATTTTAATTCTTTGCATATTTAATTTACACCCAAAAATTGGAATATATATTATATATATTATTCTACTTATAATTGCAATATATAGACAATAAACTAATATACAAAATATTTAAAATAATTGACTATTTATTAAAATTTAAATTTTAATTATTAATATAATTTTAATTTAGTAATTAATCCTCCACTTCTCTTCTCATTTATATTCAATTACTAATTACTTTGCTTGCTCAATTTGTTAATTTTAATAATATATCAGTAGTTATTATGCATACTAAATATATTTCAATTTGTAATAAAGTATATATGTAATATAATGAAATAATGTAAATTGATAAAACATAAAAAAATTTTAAAAAAAAAAAAAGAATGAGAAATTAACTATAATGTAAAATATTAGAATATTAGAGTATGTAAATTTACTTATAAAATAAGAAGTAAAATGTAAGTAAGATGTAATTGTTATAGTGTATTGAAAGGAAAAAGAGCCGCAAAAAGTGCCTAAGGTCTTAGCCCGGAAATTTGGTATAAAAAGAAAATTTGATAATTGCGAAAGAGTTTTATTAAATAAAAGAAGAAAAATAATCAGTGAAAAGAATTATATAAAAAAAAAAAAAAAAAAAAAAAAAAAAAAAGAAGAAGCATAAGCCGCTTTGGTCCGTAAATCCGACGTTAATAAGGAAATTTGTTTATATAGGTATTATTTTCTTTTTGGAATTGAAGAGGTTATCAATAAAAATTTTAAGAAATATGAATTAGAAAGTAGAAAATTAAAGAAGTTCTTATTCTGAATGTCAATTTAAAAATAATTATATTTCTGATATAAAATTTGAAAAAGAGTTCAATTTTATATTGTAGGATTATAAATTATAAAATTAAGAACCGATATTTTGTTTTATTTGGGAAAGCCGTTGATTGTGAAGATAGTTGAAGTTTACTAAATTATTATTAGAACTGATGAAGATATTTATAAAATGAAGAAAAGCAGAAAAAAAGTCCTTAATCTAAATGCTATTTTTTAAATAGATTTAAGTATATTACAGTTACAAATTTTGAAAAAATGTGATAAACATTATATTGTAGAATTATAAATCATAAAGTAGAGAGCCAATATTATGTTTTGTTTGGTTACGGTCATACACACTAGAAATAAATCAATAGTCATATTTAATCATCATAGTCTTATCAATATTAGAAAATTTCTTTACTTAGCTTTTGTTGCATTGGTCCTCTATCATCACTTCGTATACTAATTTAATATTAATTATTTAATTTAGATTTGTAAAAAAGTACTGAAACTTTTACAATAATTGAGAAGTTGGTTTCAAACGATTATTAACCTCTTTATTTTTTTTTTTTAGATTTAAAAGATATTATCATAAATAAAACTTTATGAATACATCTAAAATATAATAAAAAATGTAGAACATGAAATATATTTACTCAATTACAAACACCCAAAGAAGGAATCTTCACAACTTAAAACTAACAAAGAATATAAATATAAGCAAATTACAATTATATTTACATAATTGAGATAATTAAGACACTTATATGATTAAAGAAATAATAGAATCTTTATATAGAACTAAATTAGAACTACATAATCTATAATATCTATTAAAATTATATTAAATATTATATAAACTAATAATGTTGCAAATCTAATTTATAATATAAAGAAAATTAGATTTGAGGGGGAATGTTAAAAATATAAAAAGAACCAATAACTTATGTTATTAAATTATCATATCTATATTATTATATCATAAGATAAGTATCAAGCCACATATTACTTCATGTATATAAATCCTGTTTTACCCCTTTCTACATTTGATAACCCTTAACTTTATTCTAATAAACTATCTTAATTATATATTCTGAGTAACTCTTAATTGTTATTTTTGACAATAATAAATATATAAATTTCAAGTTTATTTAATGTTAAATTTTTATTTTAAAAAAAATACTTAGCTTTTATATGGATTAATCGGTTGAGATTGAGACTCTTAATCTGTCAAAAATATTATGTTAAGAAACACTCAAATAAGTTATAATAAACACAATAATAAATATATATGGATTAGTAGTTTTTAGAAAAATATTTTTTTATAACAGTATAAATTATTTTTATACTCTTTTTGTATAAGATATTGTTTTTTATTAAAATAATAATTCCATGATTTTTATACTTTTTATTTTAAATATTAATACAAGTAATTGGTCATTATTTATATTAAAGATAGATTAATTAAATTAATCATTATTTTGACATTTATAAATATAAAAACAAATTTAAGAAAGGAACATTTTATATATTTTTGAAAGAAATAGAAAAACAATAAAATAAGAAAACCATAAAGTAAAATATTTTCTATAGTAAATGATATTATAAAATGTTTATTAAGATTTTTTTATAAATATGTATTCTTTTTATGGAAGTTTTTTACTTTAAATTTATTATATATTGTAATATTTTAATTAACATATTTAATTTACTTAGAGATTAATTATTGGTTTATATAAATCAATAATATAAATAAGTATATAAGACAATTTTGTCTTTAACAGAATTATTCTTTAGTATTCATAATAATTCATATAATAAAAAAATATTAATAATTTTGACATAATATTAAATATAATTAGCTGTCTATTAACATATTAAAAATCTCCATCTTAATTATTTTTAATTTATTAATAGTCTTAAGGACTCTCTAAAGAATTCTCTGAAAAAAAATTCTATGGGGTACAATTTATAATTTCAAGAAGAAAACTATCAGAAATTCAATATGAAAATTATATTCAGGAACTGAATATAATTTATTCCTTTTAGAATTTTTTTTGAAATATATAATTAAATTCTTTAATATTCAAAATTAAGTTTAAAAGTACAGTATTAATAGAAATTCAAATTCGTCAAACATTAAATATATAATTTAAGTGAAATAAATTATACATATAATAAAATGAATTTTGAAAAATATTAAATCTCCGAACATGAATTAAACTAATTTAGTAATAAAAATTTTTAAAATTTTTTTTTGAAATCTCAATTTGAGGTTTTGAAAATTAATTATAAAAATTGTAATAATCTAAAATTTGAAATAAAAAATAAAAAAAAAGAAAAAAGAATACCTTTTTACTAACTAAATGAAGGATATTATTTGTCCAAATACGAGTATGAGTTATTAACTAATAAAATATTAATTTAAAATTTAATTATCGAAATTAAATATTAAAGAATTTTAAAAATATAAATATATTCTTCAAATAAATATGAAAAGAACTAACTTTTTTTTAAAACATATAAATAAATATATTAAATTATTAAATATGTAATTAATTATATTTAACAATTTAAATTTAAATTTAAATTAAAATTTAAGAAAAAGAAAATAAACAAACTTTTATATTTAAAAAATAATTATAATAAATTTTGATTAAAATATTAATTTTTGAATATAAATAAAAGAAAATTAAATTATAATATATAATTTATATTTATAATTCAAGAAGTAGAGGAATTCAATAATATAATTAATTTAATAATTATAACAATTTGAAATCCAAATTAAACTATAAGAATTTCCATGTCCAATTTCTTTAAACCTTTTTTTTTTTAAGTAATATAAATTATAAAATGATTTTATATATTATTTATTTTATATAAATTTAAATAATATATAAAATAATATTCAATAATAATAAAATGAAAATTTCTTATAGAGTGGTTTTTATAACGTTTATATTTTTTTATTATATTGAAAAAATCAATACTATTTCTATAAACAATTTAGATAAACGAAGTTTGAAATGTGAAAAATTAAATAATAAAAATAAAATTAAATATTGTAAAAAATGTACAATAGATAAAGTACTTAACAAATTTTCTACTGTATATTTAGAACGAAACAATAATAAATCAAATATGAATGTAATAACAAAAAGTAAAAGTGATAAATCTTTTAAAATAGCAGTTTGTGCTATTGGAAAAAATGAAAATCTATATATTAGGGAATGGGTAGAATATTATAAAAATTTAGGAATAAATAAAATATTCCTTTATGATAATAATGATATAAACGGTGAAAAATTTGAAGAAGTAATTAATGATTATATATCTATTGGATTTGTTGAGATTTCTAATTGGAGAGGAAAAGTTAAAACTACTAAAAATCTCGAAGAACATCAGAATGGAACAACAATACAAGGACAAGCTTATAAGGATTGTTATTATAATAATTATAAAAATTTTGATTGGATTGCTTTTTTTGATATTGATGAATTTCTTTCAATTGATTATAAATATAATAATATTACTGAATTTTTAAATGATTTTAATGATTATGATGGAATAAAAGTTCAATGGAGAATGTATGGAGATAATGGAAACTTATATTATGAAAATAAACCGGTGATTGAAAGATTTAAAAATAAAGAAAATATGGGATACTCTAAGCAAATTAAAACAATTTTAAAATCCAAAAAGTATAGTTTTAATTTAAATTTTACTGCTCATACTCCTCTGAATGAAGATCTTTACATTGTTAATTTAAAAAAGGAAAGAGTGATATTAAAAATAATGAATTTTTGGAATGATATTCATATTTATAAAAATTTGCCTGTATATTTAGATCATTTTTACAGTAAATCAACAGAAGAATATATTAAAAGGAAATATAAAAAGACATCCGCAGCATATGGTGAATTAAGCACATGGAATTTTAACTTAAAATCTGTTAAAAAAAGATATTTTAGAAATAATAAAATTACCAAAGAGAAATTAAATTTATTCAATAAATATAAAAATGAATTAGATGAAAGATTTAAATTGAAAGATTTCAAATATTGTTTATGTACAATATTAAATGATAAATTTGTTATAGGATTTGAAACAATGCTATATTCATTTTACAAGTATAATAATTGGTTTAATGGAGATATTCTAGTAATGCATGACGATAATTACAGTATTTTGTCAGATGAATCTAAAAAAGAAATACTATTAAAATTTCCTAATATAAAGTTTTTGAAAATTGATAATTCAAAATATAATGAGTTAAATTTTAATTTTATAAAGAAAAAATTTATACCTAATTTAATAAAATTTGAAATCTTTGGACTAACAAATTATGATAAAGTTTTATATATTGATTCCGATACCTTAGTTATATCAAATATTTATGAATTATTTAACAGAGATGAAGATTTGATATGTTTTACAAACGAAAGTCATTTAGTTAATGATATAGAAATATGGAATAATATTTTTGATGGATCAAGAAACACAAATATCAATAATGGAGTAATATTTATAAATAAAAATATGTTAAATAAAACTCATGTTGACGGAATGTTAAATTTAGCATATAAGTATGATGAATTATTTCCTTATTATAATGGATGTCCAGATCAAGATATTATGCAAGACTATTTCATTGAAAACAATATTGAAATTACTTTGGGACCTAATACTTATAATACCATTGAAAAAGTATTTTACGGTAATAATAAGAAAATATCTGATGAAAAAATAATTCATTATATTATAAATAAACCTTGGAATTCAAATGAACCCGGATATGAATATATTAGTAACATTTGGCATATTTATCATGATGAATATAAGGAATTATATAAATTAAAGAAAGAGTGGTCAAACAATCGGAAATTATTATTAAATTGTAAGAAAAGATGTCCAAACGAAAATAGAAAATTTAAAAAATTTTGTAAAAAATGTATTTCTTTAGATATGTTGGATGAATATAAAATTTTATAGAACGAAATTACTTATAAGTATTATAATTGAAATAAAATAAAATTTTATAATAATCTAAAATATATTTTAAAATTTATAATATTTATAAATAAAAACATTACTCATTTCAGTTTTATCTAAATCTAGTTTATTATATAAATACCTTTAATTGGAAAATTCAAATACTTATTGAATAGAAAATTTAATTGGAATAAGTTAGATATCATAATAATTATCCTAACGAAAAGACTATTACTTTAATAAATTATAATAAAATTTATACAAAAATTAATAATCACTCAAAAAAAAACGCCATAGTTATAAAATATTTATAAAAGCTATTCATTTTTAAAATATTATATAGAAAATTGAAAGATTTCGTTATTTTTATATTAATTTAATTAATATTCATATTTTTATTTTATAATACTTTATTTCTCATTCTAAAATTATTTTTTATTAATGTAGATAATATATCAAAATTAATTAATTTATTATAATATAAAAAAAAATAAGAAAAAATAAAACTTATACTAAGAAAAAACATTATGCTAGAAAAAGCATTAGCATAAAGCAATTTATATTATAAGTAATATTATAAAATGTTTATTATGAATATTTTATTATAAAGATATATGTCAGAAGAAATATTTGATATAAATAATTAATATATGCATATTACAAATAACCTGTACATATGATAAATAATATCTACTTATATCATAATATGTAATGAGGAAAATGTATAAAAAGTATTTATTTGAATCAAAGTAAATTCAGAATAATTAATATTAATAAAATAAATACATTATTTTAATATTATTAAGAGATAAAGAGTCTCATTTGACTCTCATCTTGTAATGATTAAGCTAAGTATATCATAATCTATTTAAATTTGTAAAATATTTCTATTTATTAATACTAATTATTTCTTTTATAATAATAAAGCATTATTATAAAAATAAAATATATAATATATAAAATTATGATTATTGTTATAATAATTATATTTATAAACACCATACATTATAAATTTAATATGACCTGAAAATATTCAGAAATATATTTTAAACATTTCATTTACTAAAAATAAAATTCATAATATAAAAATCATTAATTATAATCTATATATCCTATAAAATTCACAAATGTGATTAAAACATAATAAAAAGTAATTATAATTAAAGAAATAAACAATAACAATAATAAATTACTTTTAATTAATATAATATAAATACTTTAAATAATAAATATCTTCAATCCTAAATCGTATAAAAAAAAATTAATATTTAAACATTTTAACTTTTATCATGAGCCGAATAATAAGAAGAAATAACACTCAAGTCCAAAACCAAAACCAAACTGAAAGTGAAGTCATCCCTATTAATGATAACCATTCTCAAATACCAAATGATATTACTTTTAATTACTCTGACAATTTCAATGGAGCAACCGAGTTAACACAATAAAAATTATATGGAATGGAGAAAAAGGATACTTTATCTACTGTGCATAAATAACCTAGATATATATGTTAGCAAAGAGAAAGTGAAATTGTTAAAAAAACGCGATGTTAAAGATAATATAGATAACTATATTCCTAATAAATTCGATGATTCTTTGGTTTATGCTAAGGACATTTCTAATCAAGATATCAAAAATGATATCTTAATCTAGGGTTAGGGGTTAATACCAATAGTTTAGGTAATAACACAAAAAGGATAATTCAAAGTTAATAAAACCTCTTTCCAAATATGGAACATCCTTCGAAAATCCTATACTAAAAGTGAAGAGCAGCAAAAAATTGATTTAAAAAAAGAAATATACAATATGAAATATTCAATTAATGATGATATAAATACATTCATTGTCATACTCCAAAATTCCATCAACGACCTAGAAAATCTTGAAGAAGACATGGCTAATCCTATAAAAGCCGTTATTCTAAATAGAACCTTACCCGAAAATTTAAGGTTTATAAACGTCTTCCAGTACAAATCCAATTGGAATAAATACTGCGAATATGTTAAAGATGTTATTCCTGAAATCATATTTTCAAACATTAAAGAAATTAAACAATCAAAGCCATTCACCAATGATATTCTCAGTATAAACATTAAAAATTCTAAAAATTTCAAAAATTTTAACAAGCCCAAAAATATTAATAAGCCGAAATTATCAATCAATAAAAGAAAAAATAATAAATGTTCCATATGAAACAAATATGGATATTATTCTTATGACTTTTGGTTTTGTTAATAAACACACAATTAAGAGACAAACAATATTAAGATAATATTATAATTATGTTTAAGTAAAGATGTTTTATATTCTTTATTATATATTAATATTTATTATTTTAAATATATATAATTAAGTATGTATGATTGTATATATATATATTAAGGTTTTTTATTGTTAAAGAGAAAAAAAAAATTAGGATTATTATTTAAGCACGTTTTATAGTATTTCGAGTATTTTGTATTTGTAAAATACTGGATAATCATAGATTAAATTTTATATTAAAATATATTTTTAACATTCACCCTAAAATCTAGCTTCAAAAAAAAAACTTAATACAAAGGAAAAAAAATGAAGGTAGATTTTGAAAAATTATACTACTTTTAATTTGATTTTGAGAGCTTTCTAAAAAAAAACTTATTATATATAAGAAAAAAAAAAGATAGCACATTTTACACTATATTATTCAATTTTAGTAAGAAGGGAAATTCTAAATTTATCCATTAAAGTATTGTTTAAGTATTTCGTGAATCCGTCGGCTAAATTTTCTTTAGTGTTTATGTAATTCAATTTGATTAATCCTTTATTAACAAGATCTCTAATATGATGATACCGAATATCAATGTGTTTTGACTTTGGATTAATTGACTGATTCTCACTATTATATATTGTTGCTTTATTGTCGACGAAAATTTTTACATTATTAATTTTTATTCCAAGTTCGTTTAATAAATTCTTATACCATAATGAATGCTTTGCGCATACACTCAAACTATAATACTCAGCTTCGGCCGTTGAGGTAGATACGCAATGTTGCAATTTCGAGAACCAACTGGTTGGCGTTCTTCCCAACATCATCAGGAATCCTGAAGTGGATTTTCTTGTGATTGAGTCTCCAGCGAAATCTGCGTCGACATAAACCTTAAGGTTAATACCTTTTTCAATTTTTATACCATAGTTTTTTGTGTACATTAAGTATCTGAATATTTTAAGAACATTATTCCAATCCTCTAAGTTAAGGTTATTGGATTTTCTTGCTGCTCTGCTCACAGCAAATAGGATATCAGGTCGGGTACAAATAGCAAGATACAATAGGTTCCCAATGGCACTTCGGTATTTCGTTTCATTAAATTTTATGCATTTCAACTTATTATTTTCCACTGGTATTAAATTTTTCGATGGTGTAAGTTTATTAATTTCATATTTGAATAATATATCGTTAATATATCTTATTTGATGTAAAATATAACCATTTCTGATCTTATTAAATTTAATTCCTATAACGAATTCTACATTACCTATATCTTTAATATTAAATTTTCTTTTCATTGAATCTTTTACAATTTTGATTTCATGATCTGTTCCCGCAATTAATATATCATCTACGTATACCGATATAATGCATATTATTTTATTATTCCTATCTGTCTTAATATAAACGCAAGGTTCACTCTTAGATCTTCTAAAATTTAATTTGAGAAGCTCATTATTCAATTTTTCGTTCCATTCTTTTCCAGCTTGCTTTAAGCCATAAAGGGCTTTTTTAAGCTTCCAAAAACATTTATTGAATGAATGATGACCTTCGGGAGATTTCATACATATATCTTCTTTTAAATCTGCATTAAGGTATGCAGAGTTAATGTCTATTTGTTCGATATTAAAATTATGATGAACAGCTATTGCTGTGATAATCCTTATTGTATCTTGTTTTAAAGTTGGAGCAAACGTTTCCTTGAAATCAATTCCATACTGCTGCGTATAACCTTTCGCAACTAATCTTGCTTTTCTTTTTATTATATTACCGTTTGAGTCTCTTTTATATTTAAATACCCAAAGCGATGATATAACGTTAGATCCTTCTGGAACTGAATTTACAATCTGAAAAACATTTAGCTTTTCCATATTTTTTAATTCTTCATTTACGACTTCCATCCATTGCTCTTTATCTTTAAGGTTAAATATATCTTTAAAGTTATATGGTTCTCTGAATATATTGTTTTCTTCATTTAATTTTGACATATTCTTTTCACTATATTTTATTCTTTTGCTTGATCCTTTTGCTTCATAATTAATGTTTCTTTTATTTGTATTATTGTTTGTTGTATTGTGTTGATAGTGGGATATTTCAATTTTATTGTTATTAGTATTGTTCAATTTATTTACGTAATTAATTGTACTTTCCATGTTAGATTCTTCAGTTGTATTTTTATTAGGATTATTATCATTATTTTTATTAAGATTATTGGTAATATTATTGTTATTAAATTCATTATTTCTATAGTTTCTTGTATTAGTGTTGCAAATATTATTGTTGTTTAATTTATTATTATTATTGATTGATGAATCATTGATATAGATATTACTTTGATTATTAGTGTTATTTTTATTGATATTATTGAAAGTATTATTACTAGTATTGTTAATGTTGTTTTCATTATTGATGTTGATATAATTTGAAGTAATGTTGTCATTTTCTGAATTATTATTATCTTCTGGATTATCATTTTTATTTTGTTTTTGTTTTTTATAAGTTTTATGTTTATTTTTATTTCTTAAAATATTGCTATTATATTGTGAATCGTTAATATTATTATAGTTGTTTTGATAGTTGTGATTGTTGTTGTTGTATTTTTGATAATTATAATTGTTATAATTATTGTTTGAAAAATTTTTGACAGAGTAATCATTCACCCTGAATTCGTTATTGGAATTATAGTTTAGTAAGACTGAATTTCCAGGATCGTTTTCAAAAAATTGGACAGTTCGAGATAGCACGATTTTATTGTTGGTTAAATCAAGGATTTTATAAGATGATGGGTTATTGCAATATCCTAAGAAAATTCCAAGGTATGAATTATTATCAAATTTGGATCGTAGTTCTTTTGGTATTAAGAAAAATACTCTGCATCCAAAAACTCTAAATATGCTGTAATCAACAGATTTATTATATAGAATCTCAAATGGTACTTTATTGTTTATACCCTGATGGAGTAAACGATTGTTAATATAATTTACTGTATCGACAGCAAATTCCCAAAAATTATGAGAAAGTTTTGATTCATTTAGTAGAGCTTTTGAGGAAGATATAAGTATGCCGTTGAATCGTTCAGCTTTCCCGTTTTGAGCTGGATTATATGGTATAGTGTATTGATGTATTATACCATTATTTTGACAGAATATTTTAAAATTATTATTAAAAAATTCCCTTCCATTATCTGATCGAATATTTTTGATTTTAATGTTGAATGTGTTTAAAACTTCTTTGTACCAAATAATGAATTTATTAAATGTTTCATTTTTATGTTGTAGGAATAAGACCCAGCCATATCTAGAAAAGTCATCCAGGATTGTGAGGAAGTATATATTCTTATTTAAGGATGGCAATACAGGGCCCACTAAATCAAGATATATAAGTTCGAAAATGTGTTTTGTTTTATTAATTGATCTTTTGAAATGTTTGTTCCTTAATTTTGAATCGGAACATATTTGACATTTGTGATTTGTATTTATATTAGTATTTTTTAAATTATCTTTTATTTTAGTAATGTCGAAATGACCCAGGCGTCTATGCCAGAGATCAAAATCTTGTTTATTGTTGATATGTGTTGAATTAATTTCCTTTAAATTTTCGAAATTATTATTCTTATGAAAAATGGATGGTGCTTTTGATAAATATATTTTAAATATATTTTTATTGTCTGCTGCTGATTGATATATTCTATTACCTTTGTCGTCATAGATGATTGCGATTTGTGAGTTTTTATAGTTATTGAAAACAATTTTATAATTTTGTGTTATTAATTGATTGATTGATATTAAATTTTTCTTGATAAATTTAGAATAATGAACGTTCTTTAAAATAAATTTATGATTGTTTATATATGCGTTGAAATCACCAATGTAGTTAGCATATGTCTCCTTTCCATTGGCAAGAGATATTTTTATTTTTTCTTTTCTGATGTTTGATAATATATTAATGTTATTTGTTACATTAATTGAGGCACCGGAATCCAGAATCCATTGTGTAATATTATTATTGTTGCTTCTTATATCAATTTTTGTTGGCTTGTTAATCTCTAAACTGTTTAATTCAAAACAGTTGTCTGAGTTATAATCTCTTGAGAAGTCTTCTTGGTAGTTTTCATTATAATCCTTTTTATCGTTTAATAGATATGCATGACCTTCTCTTGGTTTTTCTTTGTTGAATTTTTTTGTATTACCTTTTCTTTTATATTGTTTGTTGTTTCTTTTGTTTTTATTGAATTTGTTTTTTAAGCAGTCTTTTCGGTAGTGTCCGAACTTTCCACAAAGGTAGCATTTTCCATTTTTTCTTTTCTTGTATTTTATTTTCTTAGGTTTAGAGATTTTTCGTCCATTTTCTAAACTAAATATATTCTTCGGATTTTGTTCGATTAAAGCTGTTTCCCTGATATTGGAGAAAACAATATCTGGTATTATCCTTTTGACATAGTCGCAGCATTTTGTCCAATTATTATTGTATTGGAAAACATTAATGAATCTAATGTTTTCAGGGAGAGCTCGATTTAAAATACCGACCTTAACATTGTCATTAATATCGGAGTCTATTCTTTCCAATTCATCCAGGAGATTTTGTAAGACAGCTAAGAAAATATGGACATCATCTTCTAAATTATATTTCAATTTATTGATTTTGTCTTTCAGGACCATTTTTCTTTGTTCAGGTCCTATGGTAAAAGACTTGTTAAGTAGTTCCCATAATTGGAAGGCCGTTTTGCTTTGACTTTCCAATATTTTCTTGGTGTTCTCACCAAGATTATTTGTTATGATCCATTTTACTAATATGTCATTTTTAATATCTTTTTCGCTTGTTCCGATTTCGTACACAAGGGAATTATCGAATTTATCAATCGTATATTTTTCAATGCTTTCTGTTATATCTCTCCTTCTTATCTTTTTCACTTTTTCATGACTTATGTAGTCATCGAGGTTATTAATACAAAGGAGATAAAGGATATTTGTTTTCCAGTTAACAAAGTTATCTGTTGTCAATTCCGTAATATGGTTAAAGTTTTCACTGTAGTTAAAAGTGAACCCCTTTTGTGTGGGTTCATATTCACTGATGTTTATTATTTGGTCTTGGGTAGAATTGATACTATTTCTAGAATTACTTCTTAAGTTATTTCTGCTCATGTTAGTTTAATTCCGAAAATAAAATGTTATTATGAATTATAAATGCTTATTAATTATTTTATTACTTTCTTTAAATAATTTTGAAGAGTAAAAAAAAAATATAATTTGAGTTTATTTATATTTCTAAAAAGTACTATTTGAATTCATAAAATATCAATTTTGCTTTAAAAAATATTGGTTATTATTTTTAGAAACATGATTTATTTCAATATTTTGTTTGGTTGATGATTTATTAAATTAATATATATAATTGGAACGTTAAGAAAATTTTTATTTATATATGAAGTGATTAATCAGATGACATCTGTATATTTTGTTTATATTAAACATAATCAATATATTATAAATAAATTAATATTAATAAAATTATATTGTCGTTGTTATTTTATTAATATTTTCTTTGTTATAGTATTGATCATTTGTTGATTTTAATTATGAAAAAATAGTTATTTGATTGTCATATTTATATTTTATTATTATTGTTAGTTTATATTAAAAAATCTAACTATTGGTGAGTTGTTTATAAAAATATTTTAAATTTTATTATGATATTTGTTTATATTAAAAGTAATTTATTTATTTTGTGACTTGACCAATTTTATATTATTATTTATTTATTGTATAACCTTTAATTTGAATTATGTTTATTTATATTTTAACTTATTGTATTTTGTAGAGTTAGTATTATTGACGTTTTATTTATTATTATTTTTATATGAATGTCTGACATTATAATTTTAAAATTAGTTTATAGAAAAGAAATTGACTTTATTATTATTTTTTTAGTATTTAGCTTATATACTTAATAGCTGACTTAATTTTATTTAATTTATTATTAATTACATGGCTGACCTTTTAAATAATTTATTGATATTCAGCTCATGTCTTTGATAGCTGACTTTTTTATTCAGCTTATGAATTAAATAGCTGACTTAATTAATAATTGTGCTCAGCCTATGTGTTTGATGGCTGACTTTTTATTTTTATTCAGCTTATAAATTAAATAGCTGACTTTATTTCGTTATAGTACTCAGCTTATACTTTTGATAGCTGAAATCTTATCTTCTTATTCAGCTTATAGCTTAAATAGCTGACTCTATTGATTATAGTATTCAGCTTATATTTTTGATAGCTGACTCTTTTTTTTTATCTTTTATTCAGCTTATAAGTTTTTTGATTTTACTGCCAATTTCTATTTAAACTTTTAAAACTATAATTTAATTTTATTTTTGATTAATCGGCTCCTTATATTATCATATTATTTTAATAACTCGTATGAAATTATTTTTTAATGTTTTTGTTTAGAATTGGATATTTTGTTGAATTATTATTATTTTATATATTATTATTAATTTTATTTTATTTTTTATTATTTAAAATAAATGAAAAAATAAATTAGTATGAATTTATGTTTATTTGACTTAAATAAGTATATATATTACTGTAGTTATTAATACTTAACTTTCATTCTATCTCAATCGGTTGAGATTGAGACTCTTAATCTGTTAATAAACACACAATTAAGAGACACACAATATTAAGATAATATTATAATTATTTTAAGTAAAGATGTTTTATATTCTTTATTATATATTAATATTTATCATTATAAATATATATAATTAAGTATGTATGATTATATATATATATATTAAGGTTTTTTATTGTTAAAGAGAAAAAAAAATTAGGATTATTATTTAAGCACGTTTTATAGTATTTCGAGTATTTTGTATTTGTAAAATATTGGATAATCATAGATTAAATTTTATATTAAAATATATTTTTAACAGGTTTAATAGCCTCAACAAAAATAAATTTCGAGCTATTAATAAAAGAAAGAATATCAAAACAAAATGGAATCCTAACAAAAACACTAAATTACATAACAAAAATAAAAAATTTAATAATAAATATATTGAAAATAATTACATTAATTCTGAAAACATACTCAATAATGATTATACAATACCAGATGGTATCCAACTCAATTCAGCCGAAATTACAAAACAAAACATTAAAAAAAAATGAAATATAATAACAATATTTCAAATTGGATTCTTGACTCATGTGCTTCCATTCAGGTATGTTCTGACTTTAATTTATTATCAAACGTCAAATCCTGTCACGAAAAAATCACTCTAGCCAACGTAAAATCAGCTGTTGCAAACTACGTTGGAGAATTTTCCGGTTACATTAATTCTCATTTAGTAAAGTTGGAAAATGTATTTTTCTCTCTTGAAATTAATAAAAATTTAATTTCTGTAAGTTTACTCACTAAACAACATTACAAAATTATCTTCATCAATAAATAACAAAACGTCAGCTATTATATATGACAATTCAGGAGTAAGGATATGCAAAATCGATTCTAACAATTCCAATATTTTCAGAGTTTGCTTTACCAAATACAGCATTGAATATAATCCAAAATCAAACATTTTCAATAATTCTTTCAAAATTTGTCATATGTCTTGGAGAAATAATTATGATTTATGGCATAGACGTTTATGCCACTTAAATATTGACAAACTCTTTTCAAAACTATCAAATATTACAAATCATAATAAATGTCAAACATGTTTCAACTCTAAATTAAAAAATAAGCCTTTCAAACCATCTAAAAAAATGTCATCAAAACCTTTTGATTTAATTCATATGGACCTTGTTGTTCCTATCAATAAATCGATTTATGGTAATAAATTTTTCCTCACCATATTAGATGATTTTTCTAGGTATGGCTGGGTCTTATTTATGGAAAGTAAAGGCGATACATTTAACAAATTTTATAATTGATATTTAAAAATTAAAAATATTTTCAATGTTCAGATTAAACATATTCGTACCGACAACGGAATGGAATTTTCCAATCATCGTTTTAATAATTTCTGTGTTTATAATGGAATAGACCACCATTATACTATCCCTTATAATCCGTAACAAAACAGCAGAGCGGAACGTTTTAATGGTACACTAATTTTAGCTACTAAATCTATTTTAAATGATTCAAAATTAAATCACTCATTTTGGGAAGATGCCATATCTACTTCTAATTATATATATAATCTCCTTCCTCATTCTGCTATTAACAATAAAATTCCATTCGAGATTATTTTTAATAAACTTATAGTCTATGATAATATTAAAGTATTTGGATATAAAGTATTCTTTTATGTTCCAAAAAGTATCAGAAATAAATTTGATAACAATGAACTTCCGGATATCTTCTTAAATTACACAGTGCGTCGACGTCGTACTGATAAGGCATAATGATAATACAGGATCGTCATCTATTTCTACGAAGGATGAATCTTGCCCTAGTAGTTCAATAAATGATGAATCCGGGGAGAGTTTAGTGGACACCACACTATCTATTTTAAAGATGTTACTTCTAGGTTTTATTTCTTTTTTATTTGTTAGGAAGGGAAAAATTCCCGCATAATACAACTTGCCGAAATACATAGTATTTTCGAGCTTTTTTATTTTTTTATTTTTTAATTTTTTATTTTTAATTTCAAATGTACTTTTCACCTACAAGTATTTTTTAAAATAAAATTTAATAAAGTTTTGGAAGTGTATTCTCTTCCCTGTCTATAAAAAAAAAAAAAAAAAAATTCTTAAATTACACTAACAATCCTTCCACCTACAAAATCTTCAATATAACAAATAATAAAATTATTTTTTTTCCTCATTTTTTGAAAATGACCCAGGAAATATCTATCTTAATTCAAATTACAATTCATTTTCAAATTTTTACTACATTACAAAATAGAAGGAGAATACTTATATGATTCCTTACCAAATATTATTCAAAAATATAATAATAATAATAATAATAATAATAATAATAATAATAATAATAATAATAATACCAATAACAATAATAATAATATAAATAACATTAATAATATTAATTACAATAATATTAATACTGATAATTATAACACTAAATTTGATTCGACTCAAGGAAGAAAAAGAAAATTTGAAAACTTAAGTACTAAAAGAAGTAACATAAATAAAAAACAAAAGATTGTATTACAAGAGCAATTATATTACAAAGATATATTTAAATTAAATGACAAGGATCAATAGTTGGAAGCCGTTAATCATGAATTGGAAAATATAAAAAGCATGAACGTTTACAAAGTCATTCAGAGAGTACCAGAAAGTGCAAATATCATATCTTCAAAATGGATCTTTAAATATAAAAGAGATTCTAATGAGAATATTGTAAAATGAAAAGCAAAACTTTTGGCAAGAGGATTCACGCAAATATATGGCATAGACTATAAAGACACCTTTTCTCCTACACTTAAACATGACTTTATTAGAATCATCACTGCAATAGCCATACAGAAAAACTTTATTATAAAACAAATAGATATAAATTCGGCATTTTTAGACGTTAAGTTAAATGAAAATATTTATATGCTATACCAGAATGGCATCCTTTATTCAGTAAAAGGTATTTTTAGAAATTTGAAAAGACACTTTATGGGCTGAAGCAAGCAGGTAAGGAATGGAACAATAAATTAAATGATGAATTATTAAAAACAAATTTTGACAATAAAGCAGCTATTTATAATGCTAAAAATCAAACTATCAACCCAAAACTAAACATGTAGATATTAGGGTTCATTACATAAGAGAAATAGTTAAAGAAAATAAAATCAATCTTAAATATATAAAATCTGAAAATAATCTCATTGATGGTTTACAACGGAACATTAATGGATAAATTAAAAAATTCTTTATTAACCAAAATTGATGATTTATATTTTAATTAAATAAAAAAAAAAATATGACATTTAATGAAAGTCATAGGTGGAATGTTAGAATATAAAAAATAAATATTTAATATTGACTTTAATATAATTTACCCAATCAGAATAATATTATATTTAAATTAAATATATAAAAGAAATAAAATGTAACTTTTATAAATTTTAAACACTAAAATTATAGAAGTACACTTATAAAGTATGTAATATTAATATAGCATTTTTATTTATTATATAAAAACAAGATTAACTACATTTTTATGAACTATTTGTAATTTTCTTATCTTATTTTGTTTGTATGTAAAATATGATTAGTAGATACTATGTTCGACACATTAATATTGTCGTTTAACACTCCCCCTCAAATCTAACTATACGTAAAGATATGTGAGATTTGTCTCAGTGGTCTTTCACTTCCGTGAGTAGTGAATTTCTAAATTTGTCCATTAGGGAGTTACAAAGATACTTTGTAAATCCATCGGCTAGATTTTCTTTAGAATTAATATATTTTAAATTTATTTTATTTTCCTTAATAAGTTCCCTTACTTGATGATATTTGATGTCGATATGCTTTGATCTTGAGTTTATTGATTGATTTTGACAGTTGTATATTGCGGCCATATTATCAATGTTAATGGTAATGGAATTTATAGTAGATGTCGCTACACACTTCTGTAGCTTAGAATACCAGCTAGTTGGCGCATTTCCAATCATCATCAAGAATCCAGAGGTTGACTTTCTCGATTCGGTGTCGCCCGCGAAATCTGCATCTACGTATACCTTCAACGACCTTTCCTTTGTGAATTTTATCCCGTAGTTTATAGTATAACTCAGATACTTGAATATTCGTTCAACATTGGCCCAATCCTCTAAAGTTGGATTCTTATTCTTTCTGGCAGCCCTACTTACGGCGAACATTATATCAGGCCTAGTACAGACAGCTAGATAAATTAATTTTCCAATTGCACTCCTATATAATGTTTCGTCGCACTTTCTTTTTCTTAAATTAAGATTCTCAATAGGTTTCAAGTTTTTAACGGGTAAGCAATCTTTTAGTTTAAACTTAACTAATAATTCTTTTATGTAACCTCGTTGTTGCATGAAATATCCGTCGTAATATTTTTTAAATTTTATTCCAATGACGAAATCAATATCACCTATATCTTTAATATTAAAATATACTTTAATTTGTTCTTTTACATATAAAATTTCTTTTTGTTTACCTATCAGTAATATATCATCTACGTAGACCGCTACAATACATAGAACCTCTTTTGATTCGTTTTCCATGATATATAGGCACGGTTCACTAATTAATCTTCGGAATCCAATCTTTGTGAGTGTGTTGTTCAATGTCTCGTTCCATTCTCGGCCTGCCTGCTTTAATCCATACAAGGCTTCGTTGAGTTTTAAGAATCCTTTGTTGTGCATCGGGTGTCCCTTTGGTGCCTTGATATAGATGTTTTCATTTAGGTCGGCATTTAAGTATGCGGCGTTAACGTCAATTTGCATTATTCGGTAGTTTCTTTGTACTGCGAGAGCAACGATAATTCGTAGTGAGTCTAGTTTTAATGTGGGGGAGAAGGTGAAGGTATAGTCTATTCCATACCTTTGAGTGAAGCCTCTAGCTACTAGACGGGCCTTTCTTTTTATGATATTCCCATCGGCGTACCTTTTATATTTTAGTACCCACTTACAGGATATGATATTAGCACCAGTAGGTAAGGATTTGGTGGTATTGAAAACCTTAAGTTTCTCCATATTCTTAAGTTCCTCGTTTATGGCTTTTAACCAGTCGTCTTTGTCAGGTAGGCTAAAGATGTCATCAAAGTCATTTGGTTCTTTGAGTTTTTGATTATCATTACGTTTTCTGGTGTTTATTTGGTTTAATTCAGTGGTTGTGTCGTTTGTTTTGTTTTCTTTGTGTGAGGAAATATTATTATAATTTATCTTATTGCTGTTGTCGATTTGTCCATGCGAGTTTTGTGGATTGTAAGAAAAGTTATTAAAATTATTAAATTTGTTTAACATATAGGTGTTGCTCCCCCTGATTTCGGAAATTGGCATAAAGTTTGGGAAATTTCTAGGAACTGGGCGAGATATTTTGGAGTTTAGGGGTTATTCAGTAATGAAAAATTGATTTAGTATTTTATGGTCTTCATTTTAATATTGCTTATTCCTCCCTAAAATCCTAATTTCTAAAAAGATTTTATATATTTGAATTTTCTTTAATCACTAAAGCTTGTATTATAGTTATTATAAAATAGTTATTATCTAAACCCATTTCAAACTAGATTTAATAATAGTATTATTTTTAAGCCCATTTCAAGGTAGGAATAACACTTCTATTATGTTTTCCTGGAATATTTAAATTTTATTATATTTAATTTTACTTTGTATGAGATTTCTGTTATATAGAAGTTTTCGTTATTTCTTTTTATATAAATATACATATTTGATATGTATAAATACACATTAAAATAACTATACTCTAAATATAGTTATATGCTAAAAAAATTTTTTAATATATGATTTCTTAAATCTTTGTCAATATGTATTATATTATTATATTTTATTTCACATATTTATAGAGTGGAAATAATTTATCACAGAATAAATTCCTTTATGTATAAATATAGTACGTTTATTATAGACCAGAGTTTTATTTGCTAAAATATCAAATTATAAATTAGTTATTGATGTAAAAAGATATTGTCCCAAGACGTGTTTAATTTTTTTTTTTTTTTTATATTTTCTTTTAATAAGTTCTTCAGTTGATTTAATATTAAAACGATTTAAATAAATAGTATATTATAATATCATTATATAAAATTATACATTTTTATTGTATTTATAGTTGACATAATATGAGGCTTATTATTATTAATATCTTACATAGATATATTAAAAATATAGTATTACTCCTTAAATTAATTTAATTATAAAACTTTATATTTATATTTCTAACATTTTTTTAATAAAATTTATTAAATATAAGTAAATTATAAATCATTCTTTTCAATAGTTATAATTTATATATATATTAAGTATATTAAATAATAATTATTTTTACAATTTTAACTTAATTCGATTGATGGATTTTTAAAAGTATTAAATTAATAGTTTTAATTTGAATTTTAATAATATAAATAGTTTTTAAAAATAAAGTTATGTATTATTTTTAATATTTAATTTTTGAAATAAAAAAAAAGACTAAATTATTATTTTTTATATTGTAAATCATATAAAATAATATATTAATATATTTATTCATTGACTAAATACTTTTATATGATTATGTATATTAAAATCGTTAAGATTGATTCTAATTTTACTTAATAAATAAAATTTTTTAAAACAAATTGTGAAAAGTATAAATCTCTTTTTATTATATAAGAATAAAGAATAGTATACATACATAATTTTATACTTCTTTATAGTATTTATAGTAAAAATAATATGTGGCTTTTTGTTACTATTGGTCACATATCTTACACTAATATATTAATTTATATAACATTACTCCTTTAAATAATATAACTATAAATCTTATTATTTTTGTTTCTAACATTCCCCCTCAAATCTAACTTTGGGTGAAAGTTAGAGTTGAAGAGAAATATTGCAAATGTATTACTATATAAAATAATATTTTTAATAATAATACAACTAACATATTATTAAGTATATGAAAAGAATTATTTTTATTTTTATTTGTAAACTTAAGAAATTTTTTTATATACTTTAAATTCTAACGTTTCCCCTTACTTTCAAATTGGATTGGAGTTATTTTTTTATTATTAAAATTATTTATTAATCTTTCTTTACTTAAATTATTCTTATGTCTTTTTATCTTATTTTATTATTATTATTATTTTTTATTTATATGAATCACTTTCTGGGAAATAATTTATTGTTTGATGATAGAAAATATTCATAGAATCATACATAAATTGAAGGTAATTTGGTATATCAGCCTTACCCTTAGCTTCTAATAATTCAATATTTTTAATGACTTCTTCACATAATAATTCATATTTATCCTTCTTTATTTTATAATTGTTCATGTTCCCTTAATATTGAGATAGCACGTCTACATTCTTGAATGCCATTAATTTCGGTACTTAATCTTTATTTTGTTTGAGCAATCATTTGAGTAGTAATATCCATTTCAGTACGAACATTATTATAATTGTAAACAGGATCTTCGGCATCACGAATAGTTTTATCTAAGAAAGTTTTTAGCCATTCATGGAAGTTTTCCATAACAGGTAAGTATAAATAATTAATATCTTTAGAACTTGAACTTAAAGAATAACTAACAAGATTTATCCATTTTTTTTTTTTTTTTTTTTTTTTTTTTTTTTTAAAAACAACTTTATCTCCTTTTGATTTTGCATCTTTAGATACAAAGGCAAATCGCTTTTGTTTGTTCATAGTTGTTTTCATACAATTAATCATCTTTTTAATATTGTCTTCGGTTGTTTGATATATTTCTTCAATCTATTAAGTATATCAATAGTTGTATCAACCTTTGGATCAACAGTTTTAACTGGTTAGAAAAAGCCAAACTGAGCATTAACTTGTTCTTTAAAAGCTTGATTAAAGCAAGCTGAAAATAAATAAAAAAAAAATTACAAAACTATAACAATATATAATTTATAATATTGGTTTATTGTTGATTATTACATTTATACTAATATAATATTTTTTTTTTTTTTTTTTTTTTTTTTTTTTTTTATATATTGATTATATTAAGAGTATTGTATATAACTGTATTTAAATAATGTATGTTTTTTATTATTATTATTTTTCTTTTTTTTTTACTAATTATAAATAATAAAATTTAATTCATTTGATAAAATGCTGTATTTGTCATCATGTATTACTAGAATATCTCCATTAAATTAATTATTATTTTTATAAAATAAATATAACACTGTTTCAAAATCTACAACGCATTTGTCATTTATTTGTTAATTCAAAGTAATATCTTTTAAATAATAATAAATTGCGAAGGATAAACGTAACTTCTTATTTTCAATAATATTAAAACACCATTGCGAAGATTCATCGGATAAATGAGTTAATTTCATAAAAAAAAAATCTTTTTCAAAAAATCTTTTATTGGTAAATGTATTTATTAGTTATAAAATACCTCCAAATCTATTCATAGGTTTTCTGGTATTAACGATCATATTTTTAATAGCATTTAAATCTCCTACTTCTTTTTTATATATAAATATATATATGATTCCCATTTATGTTTAGATGTTAAGCATTGATTTGGAGAATAATAAATAATTCAAATAATATATTTTAAATTTTTTTATATAGATTATCTAAATTTAATCTTCCCTATTATTGTTAATGATATATATAAATGGGTTTTATATGAATAAATATATTATAAAAAAATTGTATAAATATTTTAAATATCAAGTTTCGAGATTTAACAAAATTTAGATTAATAAATGATAGATTAAATTTTTATAAATATTATATATTATTAATAATATAATTTTTTTAAAAATATTTTAAATTGTTATTAATATTGATGGAATGTATTAAATATTATTGATTAAAGTTTAGCAAAAATAATGAAATTTATATTATTGATTGAATTTAATTTAATTTTAATTTAATAAATCATTAATATTATTTTTAATAGATTGATATAATTGGACATTTTAAAATTATTATAAATTAAAATTTGAAATATATTAAATAAAAATATTATAATAAATTAAAATTTTATTGATTATAAAAGTTTTGTTAAAAATAATTTCTCGGATACTTTAATTTTAATTTATTTCTTGAACATTATTTGTTAAAATTTTAGTGTAAAACTTTAATTATTAAAATTTCTATTATTATATTTTCTGTGGATTGTTTCTAGTTTCAACGTTAATTACTTGTTAATTTTTCTTGATGGTATTTTATTGTATATTAAAAATTAAGTTGATTCATAATAAATGTATATTATATCTTTTAAATTATTTTGAATTGTATAATGTCAGAACGGATTTTGTGTGTAAGGATATATTATTTAATATTTAATAATTTTATTATTTTATTAATTATATATTTATTTATATTAAAAATAAATTATGTTTATATTATTTATTAATGTTAATATTAATTTTTATAAATCATTTTTATTTGTCTCTTTTTCAATTAGTTGTTAATTTTTTATTTTATGTGTTTCATTAATATTTAGTTAAAAATAGTTATTATTAATTAACTTGAATAAACAGATTATTTGTAATTGATAATTCTTAGTCTTAATAACTTAAAATGACTATTATTTTAAATTTAATTATTCAAAACTTCACTGGTTAGACTATTATTTTTATTTTTATTTTCTATTATTTTCAATTTAGTTAATCTAGTTGACAATCATTTTATAGTTAATTATTTACAACTTAGATAAACTAATCAATAATTATTTTTATTTTTATTGTTAATCAACCTAGCTAGTTGACAATTATTTTTATTCTATTATCAATTATTCACAGCTTAGCTAGTTGACATTTATTTTTTATTTTCAATAATTCTCAACTTAGATAGACTAGTTGACTATTATTTTATTTTAATATTTTCTTTTTATCTAATTATATGTATATGTATTTATATCATTTTTTATTTTTAATAATTAATAATAACTATGACCTATTACAATAAGCATTTTATTTTAAATTTTATATCCTTAACATTCTCACAATTGTTCTGTAATATTTTCTTATGGATATTGGTTATTACGTTTTGCTTCTATAATAAATTTTATAAAAATAATAAAAATATATATTTATTAGTTTGATTAGTAATAATTTTATATTTAAATGATTTTATATTTTATATATTTCAACTTAGCTTTATGGATAGCTCAACTGAAGAGTTGAGACTCTTAATCTGTGAAAAGTATAAATCTCTTTTTATTATATAAGAATAAAGAATAGTATACATACATAATTTTATACTTCTTTATAGTATTTATAGTAAAAATAATATGTGGCTTTTTGTTACTATTGGTCACATATCTTACACTAATATATTAATTTATATAACATTACTCCTTTAAATAATATAACTATAAATCTTATTATTTTTGTTTCTAACACAAATTATATCATTATGACCATATATTATAAATTATGTGTTTGAGAGATTAAGAGTTTCAATTCTCATTTGATTAAAATTAACATTGAAAATTACGTATTATCTTATTTTATAAACATTTTAAGCTCATTTATATCAAAAAAATAGTAGTAATGAAGAGTATAAATTACTAATAATAAAAATAGAAACAATATTATTAATAAGAGTAATAGTATTAATAATGAAAATAGGAATATTATTATTAGTGGTAATGAAAATAATAGTATTGTTACTAATAATGTAGTGAATTGATTGATAAGTGAAAATCTTGTAAATATTAGTAATTTTCTGAATAATTAATTAATACCGATTACATAACTTTTCCTTAGTATAATCGGCTGCTCTCTTTACAGAAATTATGCCTTGAACTAGAACTTGACAATTGATACTATTTGATGTTATAAGCGTAATCTAAACAGGAGAGTCAATGCATTGACGCGGGCTAGTAAGGCCAATGCCTCTGAAGGAGAAAGGAAGACCATAATTTCTTTCAGATATTCAATTCAAACTATAGTCAGTAATAAGAATTTCCTTTAAACAGAAATCTTATAATCAGGTCGTAATGTTTATTGAATATGAACTTTTCTCTAAATTTAGTAATATAACTTTATTTTGAATATTAGTTTTATTTCACGTTACTATTTTAAATGTTATTATGTTCTAATTGAACAAATAATATCTATTTTTTTTAATTCATCGTTTTTTTTTTTTAATAAAAAAATTTTCCAAAATGTAAAATTGAATAAGTAAATAAAGATTAAATTTTGAAATAATCGCTGTTGAAAAAAAAAATCTAGATTGATTTTGATTATTAAAAAATTTCAAAGTCTATATTTTTTTTAAATTTTTCCATCATTAAAAAAAAAATTTTGTAATGTCTTTGTAATTCAATAAGTAATTTTATAAAATATAAAAGTATTACTATATTAATTTCTATACAGACATAAATTGTAAAATTATTTTATTATATATAAAAATATGAGTAAAGTGGAATGTATTTCGAAATATATAAATTTTACAGTTTAAAATATTTAAAAATTAATTATTTTATAGATAAATAAATAAATCATTTTTAATATCTATATTTGATATAACAATATACAAAATTATGTTTTAAAATTTTAGTATATCTCATTTATGACCAAATGATATTACATTTTATTTAATATTATAATATAGTTCAAATTTTATTATAAATATAATATAAATTGAAATAATAAACAATGATAACCCTTTTAATTTTTAGTAATGAAAAATAAAAGAAAGAAAAATAAATATAAATTTCAAAGTAATATTCTTAAATGAAGAAATTAACACGAAAAAAAAAATTATATTATGTAATGAAAATTATTTATATAATAAAAAATATATAAATATCTAAGAATTATATAATTCATACAAAATTATATATATATTTATTGTTGTAATTAATATATTTTATACGAATAATTTCATTTTGAAATTATAAAATATAAAATATATAATTAATATTATTAAAAATGAATATAAATAATAAATTTTCAATTATTATAATAATTTTTATTGTATTACTTATTAAATTGAACTATGGCTTTACCATAAAGAAATCGAATAGTAATAAGTTATTATTACGCTGTAAAAAAAAATGTCAAAATAAAAATATCAAATTAAAAAAATTTTGTAAAAAATGTCCATCCTTTGAAAGTAAAGAATTAACAAATGTTTTATCAAGTGAAAAACCATTAAACCAAAATAATAATAATAATATCAAACATTTCGTTATTATTCGGTTTTATTCGGATAATATGATGGAAAAAGAAAAAATGTTTGATTATTTGTTTTTACATAATGCAATTAATGATTTTAAGAAATTTACATTGAAATCTTTGGAAAATCAAAGTAATAAAAATTTTGAAGTAATAATAAAAATTAATAATGACTTACCAGAAGATAATAAAGCAATATCAGAATTAAAACATATACAATCATCGATTAATATAAATGTAATCCGTTCAAATTTAACAGATAAATATATTATTGATAATACTAATAAAGCTAAATTTGTAATAACCACAAGAATTGATCATGATGATTTAATATATAACGATGCAGTAAAAGATATACAAAATAAATGTAATGTCAACATACCATTATATTATAATGGGTATAACAATGGAATTACAATGATAAATGATAATATCAAAGACTGTTATAAATTTAATGGTAGTTATAAGAGAGGAAGTATCTCAATCTTTCAATCATTAATTATAAATAAAAATTTATATAAAGATTATTTAAATATATACTCATTGGGTCCACACAATAATCAAATTGATAAATTTATTAAATTTTATAAAGGATTTGTATATAATAAATCATATTTTAATATAAATAAATTAGAAAATTCTTTCGTCTATGTTAAACATAATTTTAATCATTCGAGTCATTATAAGTTTAAAAAAAATTGGCATAGATCAAAAGTTAAAGTAGAAAAAGATAAAGATTGGTTTATAAAAAGATTTGGTAATTTTATTAATAATTAATTATTGTTAATTAAATTATTTAATAATAAATTAAAATGAACTGAAAATTTTATTATATTAATTTTAAATTTATGAAGTACTCCTTGAATAAAGAGTTTATCATTTTGTTAGAAAATAAAATTATATATATATTTTCAATTAAAAATCTTTTATTTTAATAAAAAAAATTTATTATTGTAACATGTATATTAATTATCAATATTTTAATTAAAGAATTAAATATTAATATTTATTATTAATTAATACTAAAAATTTATAACGATTTATCACTATTTTTTGATTTATACATTATTATTCTAGTTACTAACTTTTTTAAAAATAGAATTTAAACAAAGTAAAAATAAACATTAACTAAAAAATAAAGAAATATTATAATATATACATATATATATATATTAATTCAATTTTATTATTAAAAATATATATTAATTTAACTACTAATTTATTTTAAATTAATCAAATTAAATAATATTTATTATTTAAATTACTTCTGGTAATAATAAAAATTTTTAATAATTGAAATTTTACACAAAAACTTTAACAAATAAGGTTTTTCAAATAAATTAAAATTAGAGTATCAGAGAATTTATAACAAAACTTTTATATTTAATAAAATTTTAATTTATTATAATATTCATTTTTATTTAATATATTTCAAATTTTAATTTATAATAATTTTAAAATGTCCAATTATATCAATCCATTAAAAATAATTTTAATGTTTTTATTAAATTAAAATTAAATTAAATTCAATCCATTAAAAATAAATAAATACTTTTAAAGTTTTATTATCTCAAATTTTATTTATTATTTTTATTAATATTTTATTATTTATTTATAATTATAGTTAACTGCTTTTTTAATAATTATTTTTAATATTTTTTTTTATATATATTTTTACTACATAAATTTTAATTATATAACGATTTTATTTTATGTATTATTACATTAATGTTTTATATACGTGATACATGCGCCATATTATAATTTATATAATAGTTGATATCTTAATAATTTATAGCATTTATACATTAAATTTATATATGCTATTTTGTTTAATAACAAGAATAATATTCATATATTAAACTTTATTTTTAGCAATAAATACTATTAATTAATGTTTTATTGTTAAATATATTAGCAATAGATTAATATTTATTGGGATATCACACGATTATTCAACTTTATTAATTATTTTATTTTATTAATTATGTAATTTAAAATTATCTTTATTTAATTTTTTTAGTTTCTCTCTCATAATTAAAATCAAAAATCTTTTTCTTTAACTATGCGTCACACATTATGATATACGCGCCACTATTATAAAAGATTAAGAGTCTAAATCTACTAATTGAGTTTGAATTAAAATAAACTTTTTTTTCACTTTAATAACAATAAAAAAACTTAATATATATACGCTCATACATACTTAATTATATATATTTAAAATAATAAATATTAATACATAATAAAGAATATAAAACATCTTTACTTAAACATAGTTATAATATTATTTTAATATTGTGTGTCTCTTAATTGTGTGTTTATTAACAGATTAAGAGTCTCAATCTCAACCGATTGAGATAGAATGAAAGTTAAGTACTAATAGCTACATTAATATATATACTTATTTAAGACAAACAAATATAAATTCAAACTAATTTTTTTTTATTATTTTAAATAATAAAAATTAAATAAAATTAAAAATAATATATAAAATAATAATAATTCAACAAAATATCCAATTCTAAATAAAAACATTACAAAATAATTTCATACGAGTTATTAAAATAATATGATAATATAATGAGCCGAATAATCAATAATAAAATTAAATTATAGTTTTAAAAGTTTAAACAGAAATTGACAGTAAAATCAAAAACTTATAAGCTGAATAAAAAAAAAAAAAAAAAAAAAAAAGAGTCAGCTATCAAAAATATAAGCTGAATACTATAATCAATAGAGTCAGCTATTTAGACTATAAGCTGAATAAGAAAATAAGATGTCAGCTATCAAAAGTATAAGCTGAGTACTATAAATAAATAATGTCAGCTATTTTATTTATAAGCTGAATAAAAATAAAAAGTCAGCCATCAAATACATAGGCTGAGCACAATTATTATTTAAGTCAGCTATTTAATTAATAAGCTGAATAAAAGAAGTCAGCTATCAAAGACATGAGCTGAATATCAATAAAATTATTAAAAGATCAGCCATGTAATTAATAATAAATTAAATAAAATTAAGTCAGCTATCAAGTATATAAGCTGAATATTTAAAAAAAAATATAAAAAAGTCAATTTCCTATCTATAAACTAAACTTTAAAATTATAATGCCAGACATTCATATAAAAATAATAATAATTAAAATATCAATAATACTAACTCTACAAAATACAATAAGTTAAAATATAAATAAATAAATCAAATTAAAGTTTGTACAATAAATTAATAATAATATAAAATTGGTCAAATCATAAAATTAATAAATGACTTTTAATATAAACAAATATCATAATAAAAATTTAAAATATTTTTTATAAACAACTCACCAATAGTTTGATTTTTAATATAAATTAACAATAAACATAAAATATAAATATTACAATCAAATAACTATTTTTCATAATTGAAATCAACAAATGATCAATACTATAACAAAGAAAATATTAATAAAATAATAACGACAATATAATTTTGTTAATATTAATTTATTTATAATATATTGATCATGTTTAATATAAACAAAATATACAGATATCATCTGGTTAATCACTTTTTATATAAATAAAAAATTTTCTTAACGTTCCAATTATAAATATTAATTTAATAAATCAAAGCATTCATTATGGTATAAGAATATATTAAATGAACTTGGAATAAAAATTAAGAATGTAAAAATTTTCGTCTACAATAAAGCAACAATATATAATAGTGAGAATCAGTCAATTAATCCCAAGTCGAAACACATTGATATTCGGTATCATCATATTATAGACCTTGTCAATAAAAGATTAATTAAATTGAGTTACATAAACACTAAGGAAAATTTAGCCGACGGTTTCACGAAATACTTAAACAATACTTTAATGGATAAATTTAGAATTTCCCTTCTTACTAAAATTGAATAATATAATTTAAAATACGCCATCATTTTTTTTTTTTTCTTATATATAATAAGTTTATTTTTTAGAAAAGTTCTCCTTATCAAATTAAAAGTTGTATAATTTTTCAAAATCTATCTTTATTTTTTTTCTTTACATCAAGTTTTTTTTGAATCAAGATTTTAGGGTGAATGTTAAAAATATATTTTAATATAAAATTTAATCTATGATTATCCAATATTTTGCAAAAACATAAATACTCGAAATAATATAAAATGTGCTTAAGTTATAATTTTAAATTTTTTTTTTTCACTTTAATAACAATAAAAAAACTTAATATATATACGCTCATACATATTTAATTATATATATTTAAAATAATAAATATTAATATATAATAAAGGAATATATAACATCTTTACTTAAACATAATTTAATATTATCTTAATATTGTGTGTCTCTTTATTTTGTGTTTATTAAAAATAAATATATTAAAAAATCGTTATAATTAATTTAAAACTATAATAAAAATTTAAGATTTCAAAAGTACTTGAAATGGCTGGAAGAAGAAGAAACCAAGAACAAGTTATTAACCTCACCGGAGAAGATATTACACATAACGGAATAACCTTTAATTATTCCGAAAATTTCAACCAAATTACTGAACTAAATACAGAAAACTACCCTGGTTGGAGAAGAAAAATTCTGTATTTGCTAACAATAAATAAATTAACCAAATATGTCCTACATCCAATTGTAAAGAAGTTAAGAAAGAGAGATATAAGAGAAGAATTAACAGATTACCCGGAGGTGCAATTTGATAGTTCGTTAGTTTATAAAAAGAACACTAAAAACATTGATATAACTAATGACATCACGGCCAAATGGATTATCATAAATGGGCTTGGAGAACAAACACAAAAACTAATAAATGGAAATGAAAAGACCGCTTTTCAAATTTGGAACATCTTCCAAGAATCGTTTACCAAAAGCAAGGAAAGAAGAAAAATTGAAATCCAAAACAAAATTGAAACAATGAAGTTTGACACCAAGACCGATATAAATATATTCATTGCCAATTTGCAAAATTTAATAGACGAACTTGAGAAAATTGACAATGACCTTAGTATAAATACAAAAATCGGCATTCTAAATAGATGCTTACCTGAAGATCTAAGGTGGATGAACGTCTTTCAACACAAGAGTTGGGAATTATGCTGCTCATACGTTAAGGAAATCATCCCTAATATCGTTTTATCTAATTTAAAAGAAAAAAATTCCATTCAGGAAAACAACAATAATGTTCTCTTCAATACTGAAACAAGAAAGAGTAAAAATTATCGAATCAATAATAGAACTAAAGGTAAAAGAAAAAGCCTCAAAAGTAGTAGTGGAAGATGCAACTATTGTGGAAGAAGAGGACATTACTTTTATGAATGTAAATTCAGAAAAAATAATTTATATAAAAATCAAAACAAAAATAAATTTAATAAAAGAACTAAAAACAAAAGAAAATTTCAAAACGATATTAATTATGTGAACTCTAATGATGCCTCTTCAAGTAATTATGACACAATATACAGAGATGCCTTTACTAAAGATTATAATACAGAAAATAATATTGAATTAAATTACTGTAACGTTGAAAAAGAATTTTTAAATGAAGATAGTGACAAAAACTTTCTTTCATGTTGGATTTTGGACTCCGGTGCCTCAATCAATATCACAAGCAATCTTAATCTTCTAATAGACATAAAAAAATGTAATGAAGAAATTAATCTAGCTAATGGACAAATAATTACAGCTGTCCATAAAGGAAAATTTAAGGGGTATGTAAACAACAATGAAATAATACTTAATGAGGTATACTACTCTCCAGCCATCAATAAAAACTTAATATCTATATGCAAATTGCTAAAAGAAAATTACAAAATTGTTTTTAATAATTCAAATAATAAATCATGTGCAATCATTTACAATAGCAACAATAAAAGAATAGTTAACATCACTGCAACCAAGACTAATACATTTAAAATTTGGTTTTCCAATAATAAAATAAATCTCAATAATAATAACAATCAACATAATAATTTAGAAATAAATTTCACTACACCAAATGCAGCAAAGAGATTAAATTTATGGCATAGAAGATTATGTCATTTTGATATTAGTCATATTAAAAACAAATTATTAAAACTTAATACACCAGTTAATCAATGCCCAATTTGTATGAATTCAAAACTTAAAAATAAACCATATAAGCAAACAATAAATAAGTCGAAACATATATTTGAATTACTTCACATGGACTTGGTTGGTCCTCTTCCTGAATCACTTTATGGTAACAAATATCTTTTTACAATCCTCGATGACTATTCACGCTATGGATGGACTTTATTTTTAAAATCTAAAAGTGACACCTTTAACTCATTTTACAATTGGTTTTTAAGTATTAAAAATAAGTATAATACCAGAATTATATATATTCGAACGGATAATGGTATAGAATTTTGCAATAATAATTTTAATTTATTCTTTAAATCTTATGGTATTAAACAACAACTAACTTTACCATATAACCCACAACAAAATGGAAAGGTGGAACGCTTCAATTGCACTCTAATTAATTCTGCCAAAGCTATGCTGAATGACTCTAAACTTAGTCACCAATTTTGGGAAGATGCTACATCTACGGCTAACTATATACATAATCGCATTCCACACAAAGGAATAAATATGAAAATACCTTATGAAATAATTAGCAAAACAAAGGTCAACTATTCAAATATTAAAGTATTTGGATGCAAAGTTTATTTCTTTATTCCTAAAGTCTTTAGATCTAAATTCGATAACAATACTAAACCAGGGATTTTTCTAGGATACTCTGAAAACCAATCAGCTTATAAAATTTTAGATCTTACTACTAATAAAATAATCCTATCTAGATCTGTTGCCTTTTTCGAATCCAATCCTGGAAACAGTTATCTTAAAGAATGCTAACCTGAATTTTCCAACTTTATTCCGGATCACGAAATCAGGGGAGATAATACATATAATACATATTATAATAAAAATACATACGATACCAATACATATAAAATTAATCATAATATTCAACAAAAATTAAATAAAATTGATTATCCAGGTTCTAATGAATTTTTTAATTCAGAAAACATCCTAAGTAATTCATCAATATTAAATAATAGCAATATACAAAATATATACGAAGATATAATCAATAAAAATAATTCTAAGAATAAAAGAAAATATAACAAAAAACAAAGAAATAATAATCACAGTAATAATAATAGTAACAATAACAATGAAAATATCAATAATGATAACCATAACAATAATTTCATTAATAATAATACAAATAATAATAATAATAATATAAACAATAATAATATTAATAATAATTAAATAACCAATAATAATTTTATCAATAATAATACAAATAATAGTAATAATAATAATACAAATAATAGTAATAATAAAATTAGAAATAATAATAATAATATTGAATATAATAATAATAAACTGAAAATAATTATAATAGCCAAAATAGAGAAGATAATAATAATAAAATAAATGATAATACAGCCAATAAAACAATTAATAACAATAATAATATTGAAACAGCAGAGTAAATGACAACATAATTATCAATAAAAATTATATTCAACGTAATGAAAACGAAATTGTAAATACTTTATTAAATAATAACAATTCATTTAAATTAAATAATATCGAGAACAATAATAAAAAAAGAACTATGAATATTATAAATGGAAACAATAACAAATGAAGATAGACAATAAATACTTTAAGAAAACCAGAAAATTATAAAGACATTCAAATTTTAACTGATAGAAAAGAGTGGATTAATGCAGTAAATGAAGAATTAAGTAATATGAAAAACTTAAATGTATTTAATACAATTAAATATATACCCAAAAATGCCTATGTAGTTTCCTCATGATGGATTTTCAAATATAAAAGAAATGCAAATGGAAAGATAACAAAAAGAAAGACAAGATTGGTAGCACGAGGTTTTACCCAAGAATTTGTATTAGACTTTCATGATACTTTTGCACCAATGTTAAAACACGACTCTATCAGAATTTTAGCTTCAATTGCTACCCAAAATAATTTAATATAGAACAAATCGATATAAACGCTGCATATCTTAATGGCAAATTAAGTGAAAATATTTATATGAAACCTCCAGAAGGTCACCCAGATTTTAATAGAAAATACTGGAAATTAAACAAAGCTATATATGGTGTGAAACAAGCGGTCGAGAATGGAACAAAGAAATTAATGAATTCTTAACTAAAATAGAACTTAGAAGAATGGTAAGTGAACCATGTATATATGTAAAAAATGGTAAGAATAAAAACATTTTATGCATCGTCGGTATTTATGTTGACGATATTTTAATCGCTGGAAAGAAAAATGAAATTAAATGTATAAAAGAATATTTCAAAAGAAAATATAAGATAAAAGAAATTGGTGACGTGGATTTCGTTATCAGAATAAAATTTGTTAAACACAAAAATAATTATTTTATACATCAAAGAAGATACATTATAGAGGTTTTAAAAAAAATTCAATATGAATAATGAAAAGCCATTAATAAATACAAAACCTATTACGGACGACAAACTTAGAAATATAAAATTTAATCAAACTACTTAACGAAGTGCAATAGGAAATTTACTCTACATTGCTATATGCACCAGACCTGATATTCTATTTTCGGTAACTAAAGCAGCACGAAAATCAAATAATACAAATATGGAAGACTGGAACAATGTCGTAAGAATACTAAGATATATTAAAGGAACAACGAGTTACGGGATAAATTATACAAGGAAACTAGGAATAGAAGCCTTTGTTGATGCCGACTTTGCAGGAGACACTGAAACCAGAAGATCAACGACAGGTTTTTTAGTAACCATGGGCAACGCACCAACTAGCTGGTGTTCCAAGCTACAACACTGTGTGTCAACATCTACTGCAGAATCGGAGTATTATAGTCTGAGTGAATGTGGCAAGCACTGCGTTTGGTATTTAAACTTAATGAAATAATTATATTATAATAATAAATGTATTAAAATAAAAATAGATAACAAAGCTGCCATATTCAATAGCAAAAATCAATCCATTATTCTGAAGACAAAACATATTGATATAAGAATTCATTATATTAAAGAAATAATAAATAAAAATTTTATAAAATTAGAATATATTCAATCTCAAAATAATTTGGCCAATGGATTCACTAAATATCTGAACAACACTCTTATGGATAAATTCAGAAATTCTTTGTTATATAAAATTGAGGATTTAAAATTTTAATTCTAAAAATTATAGTTAAAATTAAACAAATATAACATTGAAACGAAGTTACATTTGAGGAGGAGTATTAAAATATATTTACTATATTTCATTTTATATTAACCAATCAATTGGTTTAATAAATAATATTCATGTATAAAAGCTTTCTACTTGAATATGTTTTTCTTCAGTTCTATTTTTATAAAAAAATATATTAATAAATATTATAATATCTATAATATAAATAAATTAAACTATTATTTAATTATATAGACATTTGTGTGTCTAAAAAATATATAAGTAAAATGAAATAAATAATCAATATATTTAATTTATTTATGAAAAATATTAAATGTACGAAGATGTATTAAATTAATTCTCAAATAAATTTTTTTGAAAAATTATTTTTGAAATTTCAATTTATTGAAAATTAATTATTAAAATTGAAATGTACAAAAAGTTGAAATAAGAAAAAAAAAAGTCAAAAGAATACTTTTTACATACTATTTTATATATATATTATTAATTAAAAAAATATCTGTTTAAAATTTAAATATCCCAAATTAAACAAACAAGAATTTCAAAAATAAGAGATGTATTTTATTTCAAATAAAAATGAAGAGAACTTTCTTTTACAATATATAAATAAACATTATAAATTATTAATAGTGTAATTATTATATCTAACAATATAAATTTAAATTTAAATTTAAGAAAATAAACAAACTTTTATATTTAAAAATCAATAAAAGTAAAATTGGATTAAAATATTATTTTAAGAATATATAAATAAAAGAAAATTAAATTATAATACATAATTTAAATTTATAATTCAAGAAATGGAACAATTCAACGATATAATTAATTTAATCATTATCATAATTTGAAATCCATATTAAACTTTAATAGTTTTCATTTCTAATTTCATTTAACCTTTTTTCCTTAAATAATATAAAATATAAAATGATTTCTTACATGATTTATTTTATATATTAATTAAACTATATATAAATTAATATTCAATAATAATAAAATGAAAATTTCTTATAGAGTGTTTTTAATAACGTACATATTTTTTTCTTTTATTGAAAAAATCAATACAATATCTAAAAATTCTTTAGATAAACGAAGTTTAAAATGCGAAGAATTAAATAATAAAAATAAAATAAAATATTGTAAAAAATGTAATATAAATAAAGTACTAAGTAAATTTTCTGATGTATATTTAGAAAAAAACAATAATAAATCAAATATGAATGTAAAAACAAAAAATAAAAGCGATAAATCTTTTAAAATAGCAGTTTGTGCTATTGGAAAAAATGAAAATCTATATATTAGGGAATGGGTAGAATATTATAAAAATTTAGGAATAAATAAAATATTCCTTTATGATAATAATGATATAAACGGTGAAAGATTTGAAGAAGTAATTAATGATTATATAACTATTGGATTTGTTGAGATTTCTAATTGGAGAGGAAAAGTTAAAACTACTAAAAATCATGAAGAACAACTGAATGGAAAGACATTACAAGGACAAGCTTACAAAGATTGTTATTATAATAATTATAGAAATTATGATTGGATTGCCTTTTTTGATATTGATGAATTTCTTTCAATTGATTATAAATATAATAACATCTCTGAATTTTTAAATGATTTTAATGATTATGATGGAATAAAAGTTCAATGGAGAATGTATGGAGATAATGGAAACTTATATTATGAAAATAAACCGGTGATTGAAAGATTTAAAAATAAAGAAAATATGGGATACTCTAAACGAATTAAAACAATATTAAAATCCAAAAAATATTACTTTAATTTAAAATTTAATGCTCATACAGCAATGAATGAAGAACTTTACGTTGTAAATTTAAAAAAGGAAAGAGTAACTGGTTATTTGAATGATATTAATATTTATAAAAATTTGCCTGTATATTTAGATCATTTTTACAGTAAATCAACAGAAGAATATATTAAAAGGAAATATAAAAAGACATCCGCAGCACATGGTGAATTAAGCACATGGAATTTTAACTTAAAATCTGTTAAAAAAAGATATTTTAAAAATAATAAAATTACCAAAGAGAAATTAAATTTATTCAATAAATATAAAAAGGAATTAGATGAAAGATTTAAATTGAAAGATTTCAAATATTGTTTATGTACAATATTAAATGATAAATTTGTTATAGGATTTGAAACAATGCTATATTCATTTTACAAATATAATAATTGGTTTAATGGAGATATTCTAGTAATGCATGACGATAATTACAGTATTTTGTCAGATGAATCTAAAAAAGAAATACTATTAAAATTTCCTAATATAAAGTTTTTGAAAATTGATAATTCAAAATATAATGAGTTAAATTTTAATTTTATAAAGAAAAAATTTATACCTAATTTAATAAAATTTGAAATCTTTGGACTAACAAATTATGATAAAGTTTTATATATTGATTCCGATACCTTAGTTATATCAAATATTTATGAATTATTTAACAGAGATGAAGATTTGATATGTTTTACAAACGAAAGTCATTTAGTTAATGATATAGAAATATGGAATAATATTTTTGATGGATCAAGAAACACAAATATCAATAATGGAGTAATATTTATAAATAAAAATATGTTAAATAAAACTCATGTTGACGGAATGTTAAATTTAGCATATAAATATGATGAATTATTTCCTTATTATAATGGATGTCCAGATCAAGATATTATGCAAGACTATTTCATTGAAAACAATATTGAAGTTACTTTGGGACCTAATACTTATAATACCATTGAAAAAGTATTTTACGGTAATAATAAGAAAATATCTGATGAAAAAATAATTCATTATATTATAAATAAACCTTGGAATTCAAATGAACCCGGATATGAATATATTAGTAACATTTGGCATATTTATCATGATGAATATAAGGAATTATATAAATTAAAGAAAGAGTGGTCAAACAATCGGAAATTATTATTAAATTGTAAGAAAAGATGTCCAAACGAAAATAGAAAATTTAAAAAATTTTGTAAAAAATGTATTTCTTTAGATATGTTGGATGAATATAAAATTTTATAGAACGAAATTACTTATAAGTATTATAATTGAAATAAAATAAAATTTTATAATAATCTAAAATATATTTTAAAATTTATAATATTTATAAATAAAAACATTACTCATTTCAGTTTTATCTAAATCTAGTTTATTATATAAATACCTTTAATTGGAAAATTCAAATACTTATTGAATAGAAAATTTAATTGGAATAAGTTAGATATCATAATAATTATCCTAACGAAAAGACTATTACTTTAATAAATTATAATAAAATTTATACAAAAATTAATAATCACTCAAAAAAAAACGCCATAGTTATAAAATATTTATAAAAACTATTCATTTTTAAAATATTATAAAGATAATTGAAAGATTTCGTTATTTTTATATTAATTTAATTAATATTCATTTTTTTAGTTTAAAATACTTTATTTCTCATTCTAAAATTTTTACATAATTAATATTTATAATATATAATAATTAATTTAATATAAAGGAAGATAGTAAATATTTAAATTTTTATATTCTATTATATTCATATTTTTTAAAATATATTTTATATATAAATTTTAAAATTAAAAAAAAATTTTAATTTTTAAAAATTTATTATAAATTTTAATTAAATAAAAGAAATTATCAATATTATTAATTAAAATAAAATAAAATATTAATTAATAATAAAAATAATAATTCTTTATTCTATATTAAAATACTATTTATCATAAACAATTATAAAATAAAATCGAATTTTAATGTATCTTCTTAAACTTATTTGGAATTTAAATATTTAAATTTAATATTAATTTAATAAATAGTGAAATAAAAATTATATATGCTTATAATGATTTTTCTTATCTTTTAAAAGAATTATAGTTCATACTATATTTTTGTGTAAATTTACTTGTTACTTACTTATTTTATTTATGCATATTAATAATTTCTCATTAATTTATTTTATATTTGATATCATATTTTGAATTAATAATATTATATCGCTTTTAGCTTTTATTGATTTAATTATGTATAATTTTAATTATACATAATTTAGTCAAGTAATATTATTCAGTTTTATCATTTTATTTTAAATTGAATTTATTATTATAAGAAAAAAAGTAATTACACTTATGGATTTTTTATAAGAAGCAATTAAAAAGGGGTATGTAAAGATTTCGAAAAAAAGAAAAGAAATATTAGAAAAAAGATAAAAAAATTATTTTTTAATAAAAAGGACTTTTAAATTAAAGTTTTAAAATTCTTAAATACTACTTATAAATACGAAAAGTAAATTTATTATTATTTTCTTTTCCTCTTTGTTAAAACAAGTATTAACTGATATATTAAATTGAAAATTATAAAATGTTGAATAAAAATTTTGAAATCATTAAATTAGTAAAATAGTTTTTTTTGATATAAAATAATTTTCTTAAAGATTTAAATTAAAAAATTATTTATATATTGCATATTCTTTCGTACATTTAAGAATTATAATTCGTTATGAATTGAAATATTTTTAAAATAATTTCAAATAATATATTTTATTATAATTATAGTATTTGTGAAAATATTTTGAATTCTTAAACTGATATAATAATTTATATAATTATATTTTAATTTATAGATAACACTAATATTTTTATATTAATGTTACATTATTCAAATATTTTTATTTTATTCATTATTTTTAAGATATAAATATTATTATTAAATGTTAATATATATAATAATTTCTTTTAATACGATTTTATTCAAAAAATAATTATTTTTTAAATATTTAATAGCGAAACTCCGATTTTGTACTTTCATATGTATTTTTTTTTAAACTTTTGAATTTTTAATTTGTTATCTGTAAAAATACATTAAATTTAATTTAATTATCTTTTAAAATTAACAGACGAATGTATAATAAAAATAAATATAATATATTAAGAAATTAAAAGGCAATTAATATTATTATTAAATACTATTTATTATTTTCAAAATAGATTATAATAATATAAATTAAAAAAAAAATATAAAAGTTTTTATTAAAAACTTTAAAATTTTATTTTTTTTCTGTAATCAAAAAATTATGTAAATATTTTAATTCGAATTAGCCAAAAATACACAAACGATGTTAATTTTATATTCAACTAATTAATTTTAATTTTTTAAAATTTAAAGTAATAAATAATTTTATTATTAATTTTTATATTATTAGATTATATAAATGAGATACTAATAAATATAAATAGAAAATTTTTACTGTGTTTAAAAGTTTTTTGAATTTAATTTTTCAAATTATTATTTATTTATTTATTTATATACTAATAATTTCAAATATATTATTATAATAAAATAAATTTAAAAAATAATATACTCTTAAATAATGATTTGTGATTCTTTACTATTTAATGAAAATGAAATAGAAAATCAACTAATCAATAATGAATTGAATAAATTTTCGTTTAAAAAATATTTGAATAGACCTTTAAATGTTTGTTATATAGGAGCTGGTTATGTTGGAGGTACATCAAGTAGTGTAATGGCTTATAAATGTCCAATTGATGAAGTAATTGTCACTGTTTGTGATGTAGACACTGAAAAAATCAACTCTTGGAATTCGGATATTGTAAATAAATATAATATTGAAATTTAATATATAGTATTTGTATATAAAATATATATATACAAATATATTTAAAAAAATTTAAATTAATTTTTAATTATTATTTAATATCCATAAAGCTTCCAATATATGAACCTGGATTAGAAGAAATTGTAAAAGATAGAAGAGGAAAAAATTTATTTTTTACTGTGGATATAGAAAAAGCTATTTATTCAGCTGATATTATATTTATTTCTGTTGGAACTCCAACAAAAAAAGTAGGAATTGGTGCTGGTCAAGCAGCTGAACTTTCGTATGTAAAATATTAAAAATCCTTAATAGGATATTTGTTAAAAAGGAAAAATTAATTATTTTATTATTATAAGTAATATATTATGATATTACTAAAATAAGATTTTTTTAAACAAATTTACTTTAATAAATTTATATATTAATTAAAATCTTGATATTATTGAATATTTATTAAATAAGTTATTTAAATTAATTTATTCTATTATATTAACAATATTATTTTTAAAGGTTTATTGAAAAAGCTGTCAGAAAAATTGCTAGTTTATCTAGAAATTCAAAAATTATTGTAGAAAAATCTACAGTACCATGTAGAACAGCTGAACATATAAGAGCTATTTTAAATGCAAATCAAATTACAACTAATAATAACAGTAATTTATGATTAATTTAATAAATAATTTTAAAAAATTAATAATAAAAATAATTATTAATTTATTTTATAACTATAAAAATATATACTATATTTGAATATATATTATTAAATTAGATGAAAAAAAACTATTGCAAGAAAATATTAATAATATAAATGCTAATTACTTAGGTATTTCTCGTTCAAGTAGTAATTCTACTTTAAATGAAGAATACTCAAATTTAGAAAATCAAATTCTATTAGATAATAATACCAAAAATTCATCTATTCATTTTGAAATCTTATCAAATCCTGAATTTCTTGCAGAAGGAACAGCTGTCAATGATATTCTTAATCCTGATAGAATTTTAATTGGTGGTTTACAAACAAAAGAAGGAATTGAAGCGCAGGACTTACTATCTAAGCTTTATTCTTATTGGATACCTAAAGAAAAAATAATAAAAATGGGTCTTTGGTCAGCTGAATTATCGAAATTAGTAAAAATATATATTTATATATCTTATAATTTATAAAAATTATAATTTTTATTTCGTATAAAAAGTAAAATATTAAATATTAAAATATTAATTTGTATTCAAATATCTTTAAAGACAGCAAATGCATTACTAGCTCAAAGAATTTCTAGTATTAATTCTTTAAGTGCTTTATGTGAAGAAGTTGGATCTGATATTCAAGAAATATCACATGCTTGCGGTTTAGATTCAAGAATAGGACCAAAATTTCTTAATGCTAGTGTTGGTATGAATATACCTAAAAAAAACTATCAATAAATAATTGAAAACTAACTTTAAAAAATATATAAATTATAATAATTTTATTTTAAAAGGATTTGGAGGAAGTTGTTTCAAAAAAGACGTTCTAAATCTAGTATATCTTTCAAATTATTATAATCTTCCGGAAGTTGCAGAGTATTGGAATCAAGTAATTACCATGAATGAATATAGAAAGTCAAGATTTGTAAAAAATATTTTTAACAAACTATTTAATACGATTTCTGATAAAACAATAACTATATTTGGATTTTCTTTCAAAAAGAATACAAAAGATACCAGGTAAATTAATATATATATATATATATACCTATAAATTTAAATTTATTAAAATATTTAATAAAATATTTAATATTTAAAAATATGATTAGGGAATCTCCTGCAATTACTGTAGTATTATCATTACTAAGGGAAGGAGCTTTCATTAAAATATATGATCCAAAAGTTTCAGAAAAGCAAATTAAATATGATATTATGGAAAATTGTGATATTCAAAATTATAATGGTAATTAGTAAAATTAAAAAAAAAAGTAAAAAATATAAAATTTAGATCTTTATAAATTTAAATATTATATTTTATAAAAATTTACATTCATATTTGTTAATTATATGGTTCTTTTTATTAATATTATTATTGAATATAAAGATTATATTTCCAGAATGAAAGTTTGTTCATCATGTTATGAAGCAGCTGACTGTTCCAATGCTATAGTAATTTGTACTGAATGGGATGAATTTACTTTCATAGATTATAAAAGAGTTTATAATAATATGTTGAAACCTGCTTTTATATTTGATGGACGATTAATTTTAAATCATAAAGAATTAAAAGAAATAGGATTTTTCGTGGAAGCAATTGGAAAAAATTTTAATAAAATAATTTGATAAGAAATTTATAATTGAACTATTATGAATACAAGAAGTAATTGTATCTTTTGAATATATACCTTTTCACTTTTTATTTTAATTTTTTAAAATTATTAGTAATAATTTATATTGAATTATAACCAAATTTAAATATTGATTTATTAAATAAAATTATAAATTATTTTTGTTAACATATAAATTATTATAGTATAATATTATTTACATTATAGACATAAATTTAAAATTGATAAAATTTTAAATAAATAGTATTATAAAATATGTATATTTTTTTCCATAAAAAGTAGTTTAACCTTAAAAATTACTTATTAATATATAAATTTTAAAGTACTTTAAAATTAAAAATCTTTTTAGAATTAAAAATGTTTAAATTAATAAAAGTTATTGATTATTAATTTAAAATAATTTTATAATAAAATTAATAATTATAAATATAATAATATTGTTATTTATGAACAAGTATAAAAGATAGTTGATATTTTTTAAAAATTGTTATTGCTTACATAAACAGAATTTTTATTTAGGAAATCTTAAATTATGACTGGATTATTAATATCTGTTTTTCTTTTATTCTGACGATCATGTCCATGTATGTGATTTCTGATTTTTTAAATATTTTCTTCCCCTGAGGTGCGTACAGCCAGAGATAGGATCTCTAAGGGAGTATTACTATCAGCACCTTCAATAATAATATTATATATATCAAAATATTCAATAACTGATATTAATTTAATTATTCTTAATTCTAAAAAGATTTTTAATTTTAAAGTACTTTTAAATTTATATATTAATAAGTAATTTTTAATGTTAACTTTTTATGGAAAAAAAAAATACATATTTTATTATCAATTTATTATTAAAAAAATAATAATTAAGCAAATTCAACAGAGGAGAATATGCTGTAAATAATAAAATAATGAAATATTATAAATCAGAGAAAAGATATTTCTTCTGAAAAGGAAGAATTAAGTGATGATTCTCTTACATTATTATATGGTTTTCACCTTATATTACCAATGTTACCTAATCATATAGTACAAAATCAATAATATATATTTGTGTAATCTTAATATAATAAATATAAATATCTTAAGAAAAAAAAATTTTTCTTAAGATATACCTGTGACTTTTTATTAATATGAGAAACTAGATTCTTATTTCTAAGATATCCCATCTAGAAGAATCTTCAATATTTCTTATAATTTTTAAATTTGTTATTTTTTATAATTAATACATTAAAACTTTAAAATTAATTAAATATAAATATTTTATATATATATTTTTTTTCCTTCGGAATAATTTATTTTAATTAAAATATTAATTCAATATTTTTAAATATAAGAAATCTCTTTATTATGTTTTAAAGATGTGAGATATCAGATTTCATATTATATTTATGACTTTTATAGTTATTATTATATGTGGCATGTTATTATTATTGGTCACATATCTTACACAAGAATATACTAACATATATAAAATTACTCCTTAAATTATTATAATTATAAACTTAAATATATATATTTCTAACATTCCCCCTCAAATCTAACTTGGATAAAAGTTAGAGTTGAACAGAAATATTAAATATAAAAAATATAACAGTTGTAGATTTTAATATAGATTAATAAATATTTATTAGTCTTTATATATATACTCTAATGAAAAATTTTTTATAGTAAAAAATATAAATGTTCGTATTAATTTTTAAATAAAATTATTGTTGAATAAGTTACTACTGTGCGACACATATGTTTCTTTCAAAATTTATATTTATATATAACAGTATTATACTTAATTTGCTTTATAATTAATTGGTGATTTATGAAGATGTTTCAACAAATTAAGCATAATTACAAAAATTAATTCCTTAATTAGATTTGTGTACCATTAATAAAAAAAATTAAATATATTAATTCTTTAATAATGTATTAATATGGTTTAAGATGTTGAGGTTTACATATAAATTATAAATTATAAAATAAATTTATTTTTGTTGTAGTTTGAATATAATACAATAATTGTTTTCAATAGAATATTTAATATTTTGATATTTTGACCTTTCTCGCTCATATATGTAAACAGCACTTTCGGGTATGTCAGATTTTCTGGATGTTCCTTATTTCTTAAATTTTCAAATATTCTTTCTTTTGAATTTCATTGACGGCTTTAATTTAATAAATTAATTATTATATTTAATTAATAACATAAATTTATATTTTCTTTTTACATGAATTTTTTGAATCGTAATTACATGCTTTTGATTTATTTATATTTAATAGTTTCTTTTAAAATTTAAATTTGAAACACATTAATTAAAAAAAACTTATTTTTACTACTGAATACTGAAATAATATTGACACTATATTGTAAAATATTAATAACTTAAACAGTTTCTTAGTGATATAAATAGTTTCTTATAGCTTTAAATTTTAATTGTCAAAGTGTAAATGTTTCTAGGTATCATATTTTGAATTAAAATATTAATAAAACCATTATTTCTTATTTGTTCAATTGTAAAAATTATTTATAGAACTCTTCAATGAAACTTTAAGTCATATTTTGAGCTTTTAATAACGGAATTTAATAAAATTCCTTTGAAGATTCTAATCCAGAATCTTCAACAACTTCACCTGAAGAAGGAAATAATAATCCAAAGTATAAAGTTACTATTGATGTTAACAACCAATACAATAATAATAATAATAATACCAATTTCAATACTAATACCAATGTTAATGATAAAACTAATTCAAATGTTGTTACTTCATCAGCTAGTAAAGGTGGTATTACTGTTACTACTCATAATGGTTCTCAGTTTGTTCTTCCAAAGCCATTAGCTGTTCCATTAATGCCCTCAAAACCATTACCAGTTATTCCAAACTTAAACCGTAGTTCTTCATTACGTTCATCAGTTCATCGTAAAAGAAACTCAAATATAATAGATCCATTAAAGAGTCCATTAATAATGAATAATTTCATTCAAAATAGTAAGCGTGGTTCACAACTATCTACTCTTTCTAATGAAATTGACATTAATAATAATGAAATACCAACAGTTGTATCAAAGCAAAAACAAAAAAAATTATTTACTAATTCGAATAATAAAAAGGAAAATGTAAATGAAGATGCCAAAGCTTTATTAAGTTCCCCAGAATCGGATTATCATAATAAATCAATAGATGAATCAACTATTTCTATTAATACACCAATTATAAATAATAATTCTAATGCTTCTTCTTCCAACATAAATAGTTCAAATTCTAATAATAATATTAATATTAATAATAAAGATTTAAAACAAAAACAACAAATAGTATCAAACAATGATAATAAAGATAAAGCAAAGGATGAAATTTATCAACTGCAACTATTAATTCAAAAGCAAAGAGAACAATTACAACAACAACAACTTGAACAACAAAAATTACAAGAATTATTAAAACAACAACAATTACAACAACAATTACAACAACAACAAATTCAAAAACAACTTCAACAATTACAACAAATACAACAAGAAAAGGAACGTCAAATTCTTAAACAAAAACAACAACTTCAGCAACAAATGCAAAAGCAACAAATAGAACAATAACAATTAAGAATACAACGTGAAAAACAACAAATTATACAAAAATCAAAATTTAAAGAAATAGAATATGAAAGAGAACGTCTTTTACAATCCTCCATGATGAAACAAGATGATAGAGATAATACACTTCCATCTTATTCTGAAGCTGTTAATAATAATTATGCTTCTAGTTCAAGTAAATCTAATATGGTGGAAGGATTCCCATTACCACCTCAATTAAATAATAACTACATATCAAGTAGTAGTAATGCTATTACCTCCCCTGTTCTTAACAATAAAAATGAGGATGAAAATCCAGAATTATATCCAAGAAATACCTCTTATAAACATCAAATACAAAAACGTGATAATGCTCCAGAAGTATATCCACGTAATATATCTAAGGCATATGTTGATGAACATCCTTCTATTAGTAGAAAAATAAAACAAAATAAGCCAGATGGCTCTAGTTCAAGTCATAAACATTCAGCAAAAGAAAAAGAAGCTTTCAATATGAACTATCATTAATTAATTAATTAAAAAATACATATCTATAAACAAATATTTAAAAAAGTATACAGTATATGTGAAAAACAAATTTATAAATCTAAGACAAACACTGTATTAATAAAAACAATATAACAAAGTATTTTATGTTATGAGTAATATTATAAAATGTTTATTAATAATTTTTATTATGAGGATATATATATTTTTCTAAGAGATATTTTTACATTAAATTTATTTCATATTTTATATCTTAGTTAACATTATTTAATTTAATTAAAGATTAATTATTGGTTGATATAAATTAATAATATAAATAAATGTATGTAACGATTTCGTCTCTAACATTCCCCCACAATTATAACCTATTTTTTAAGGTTATAATTGATTATTTTTTTTTATTTTAAAAAACTTAAGTTAATAAATTTTTAAGTCCATTGGCTGTGTTAATAATGAATTTCTAAATTTATCCATGGAAGATCCGTTTAGATATTTCGTAAAGCCATCTGCTAAATTGTTTTGAGATTTTACATATTTCAATATTATTTTATTGCTCTTTACTAATTCTCTTACATAGTGAAATCTTATGTCCATATGCTTTGTTCTTGGATTAATCGATTGGTTTTTTGCATTATAGATTGCGGCTTTATTGTCTATGTTGACTTCAATACCACTGATGTTGTATTTTAATTCCTTCAATAAATTTATGTACCACATGCAATGTTTGCTACATTCGCTAAGACTATAATATTCGGCCTCAGCTGTGGAAGTCGATACACAATGCTGTAGTTTTGAACACCAACTAGTAGGTGAATCTCCTATTGTAATTACAAATCCTGTAGTCGATCTTCTTGTTTTTGTGTCCCCAGCGTAGTCTGCATCTACGAAAGCTTTGACATTTGAGTTTCTTGATATGTTAATACCATATTTTATTGTTCCCTTTAAATATTTTAATATTCGTTTTAAATTTTCCCAATCTTCCAAGTTAGGTTCTTTTGATTTTTGTGCCGCTTTGGATACTGCATATAATATATCGGGTCTAGTACAGATACCTAAGTATAATAAGCTTCCAACAGCGCTTCTATAAGTAGTTTCATTCATTTTCGTTTTTCTCAATTCTTCATTTTCAATTGGTGTTATATTACGAATAGGAGTAGCACTTGACAATCCATATTTGATAATTATATCGTTTATATATCTTTCTTGATTTAAGAAATAACCGTTTTTATGCTTTACAAATTTTATTCCTATTATGAAATTGACTTCACCGATTTCTTTTATTTTGAATTTATTTTTTATCATATTTTTGATTTGATCTACTTTTGCTTTGTTACCTGCAAGTAGTATATCGTCCACATAAACAGCTATGAGGCATGTAATCTTGTTATGTTTATCTGTTGTAAAGTATATACATGGTTCACAAGTCAATCTTTTGAAGCCAATGTTTAGTAGATGCCCATTTAATTCATTGTTCCATTCCATTCCGCTTTGCTTTAAACCATATATGGCTTTCTTGAGTTTCCAGATGTATTTCTTGTGATCGGGATGTCCTTTTGGAGGCTCCATGTATATTTCTTCCTTTAGATGAGCGTTTAAATAAGCAGCATTAACATCTATTTGTTCTATTTGGAAATTATTTCTTGCAGCTATATGTGTAAATATTCTTATCGAATCTAGTTTTAAGGTGGGTGCAAATGTATCTTTATAGTCTATTCCATGTTGCTGTGTGAACCCTTTTGCTACAAGTCTTGTTTTTCTTTTGACTATGTCCCCTTTAGAATTTCTTTTGTATTTGAATATTAGTCTGGATTTGATAATATTAGCTTCTTCTGGGATTTCATCTTTATTTACTTGTTCATAAACTTTTAGGTCTCTCAAGTTGCCAAATTCATTTTCAGCAGAGTTAAACCATTCTTCTTGATCTTCGAGGTTGTATATATCGTCATAGTCTAAAGGTTCTCTTAAATTTTTATTTAATACTTGATTGTTACATATAAAAGTATTATTATTGTTAGGTGTTTGGTTTCCTTTAACTTTATTGTTTTGGTTGCTTATAATACTGTTGATATTCATATCGTTTGTTTCAGAATGAATGTTCGTATTTAAATGATTAGTGTTGATGTTATTATCATTGCTTTGAGTAGTATTAATAGTGTTATTTTGATTATTATTGATGTTGTTATTTTTGATAGTGCTGGTAACTTTGGGTTGATTTGTGCTATTAGTTGTATTTAGAGTAGAAGTGTTATTAGTGTTTTGGTCTTTTCCTTGTTTATTGAAATGAACTGTGTTTTTGTTTATGCTGTTTTCTGGAATAAATATTGATGCTGGTTTTGCGTTAATAGGATTTTTTGTGTAAGAGTTATTGTAGTAATAAGAACTACTATTCCCCCAAATTTCATAATTGGGAATAAAATTTTGATGGTCAGTACAGCAATTAGTCGTATAAAAATCTCCAGGATTGGATTCAAAAAATTCAACACTACGTGAAAGTATTATTTTATTGTTAGATGTGTCTAAAATTTTATAAGCTCTGGGGTTATCTGAATAACCAAGAAAAATACCAGGAGAAGCATTATTCTGAAATTTTGTTCTAAAGGATTTTGGGATGTAGTAATAGACTTTACATCCAAATACTCTTATATTTGAATAATCTACTTTTGATTTGTTTAGCCGTTCATATGGGATGATGTTGTTGATTCCACGATGTGGTAGTCGATTATGTATATAATTAGAGGTGTGAACGGCGTCTTCCCAAAAGTGTTTACTCAGCTTAGCATCGTTAAGCATTACTTTGGCAGATGAGATTAGAGTTCCATTGAATCGCTCAGCTCTTCCATTTTGCTGAGGATTGTGTGGAACAGTAAATTGTTGAATGATTCCGTAAGATTGACAGAAGTCCTTGAAGTTATTATTGCGGAATTCCGTACCATTATCAGACCGTAAATATTTTATTCTAGTATTGTACAAATTTTTTACGTTATTGAACCATTTATAAAAAGCGGGAAATGTGTAATCTTTACCTTTTAGAAAAAGAACCCATCCGTATCTAGAGTAATCGTCTAAAATAGTAAAAAAATATTTGTTTCCGTGAATGGATTCAGGTAATGGACCTACCAAGTCCAAGTGTAGTAGTTCAAAGATATGCTTAGTTGTATTGATATTTTTTGAATAAGGTTTGTTTTTAATCTTGGATTGAGCACATAGAGGACATTTTAATTTGATATATGTCTTAAGTAATTTGTTTTTAATTGATTTTATATCGAAGTGACTAAACCTTCTGTGCCATAAATTTAATTTATCAGGAATCTTCATGTTAATATAGTTGATTTCATCATTTGTGTTTCTGGTATTATTGTCGTGTAGAAATATACGTTGGGTTGATAACCAAATGTTGAATGTGTTATTTGCATTTGAAATAATATTGGCGATTTTGTTTTGGTATTTGTCATAGATCGTGACATATGATTTGTTGTGATTGGTGTTAAATAAAATTTTATAATTTTGTTTAATTAAGTTTCCAATTGATATTAAATTTTTATTGATTAATGGTGAGTAATAAACATCTTCGATTGTAAATTCGTATTCATTAATGTATCCTATGAAGGTGCCTACTTTATTAATGATAATCGATTGATTATTTGCAAAAAATATTTTTTCATTGCAATATTTAATATTTGTGAGTTTATCTAGTCTGTTGGTGATGTTGATTGAAGCTCCTGAATCTAAGGTCCAACAGATTAATTCTTTATTAATAGACTTTGTTGATTTATTTTTATTATCTATTAAGTCTATAGTATTTGATTCATTTGTGTTGTAATCTTGAGAAAAACACTCTGCATATATATCGTTATAGTTGTTTCTTTGAATGTTATCTATAACCTTTTTGTTTTTTATATTTGATTTATTATAATTGTTTTTTCTTTTAAAATTTGTATTGCTTCGTCTTCTTAATTGGTTTCTTTTTCTTTTAAAGCAATTGTAAAAGAAATGCCCTCTTTTACCACAGTAGTTGCATTTTATATTTGGTCGTTTTGTATTTTTATTGATATTCTTGATGTATCGTTTTGATTTTTCTTGATTCTTTTTGTATGTACTCTCAGCTGAAAAAATGCTTTTATTATTGTTTTCTTTAATGTAATTTGATTCTGTTAGATTGGATAACAAGATTTGTGGTATTACATTTTTTACATAATCGGTACATTTTTCCCAATCACTGTTGTATTGAAATACATTGATGAATCGAAGGTTTTCCGGTAGCGCCCTATTCAAAATACCGACTTTTGTGCTGGTGCTTAGATCTTCATCTATTTTTTCTAATTCTTCAATAGTGTTTTGAAGATCTGCCATAAATATATTTATATCTTGTTCTTCTTCGAACTTTAACTCGTTTAGTTTTTTCTTTAGTTCTAACTTTCTAGATTCCTTTGATTTAGTAAATGATTTCTCTAAGAGTTTCCAAACTTGATGAGCTGTTTTTCCATTTCCCTTTACTATTTCTTGAGTCTTTTCTCCTAAGGTGTTAAGTATCATCCACTTTGCTGTAATATCGTTGTTAATGTCATTTTCATTAGTATTTTTAGCATATACTAATGTGTTGTCAAATTGGTCTTCCGTGTAGTTTAATATGTCCTCTTTGATGTCTTTCTTTCTTAATTTCTTAATTTTTTCTTTAGTGGCGTAAAGTACTAGATCATTTATGGTCAATAAATAAAGGATGTTTCCTTTCCATCTCGGATAATTTTCAGTTGTTAATTCAATTACTCTATTGAAATTCTCAGAGTAATTGAAATTCACTATCTTCCTTGGATTGTCAGTAGCTTCCACGTTGATTACTTGATTAATTCTTCTTGGTGTCATTTTATTCTTTATTAATAATTGAAGTAATATTAATATATCTTATATTTAATTTTTAATATTGTTTTAAATTATTTAATATCAGAAGAGAATTTTGTGTTTTAGGATATTCTATTTTATATATATTATTTTTATTATTTTATTAATTATATATTAAAATTATATATATTTATATTAAAAATAAATTTTGTTTATATTATATATGTCCTTTGATTCGTATATAAAAATAAAAAATATAAACCATTTAAATTCATTGGGTACTATTAATAGTAACAAATTTTGTTTTGTATATATATATATTGTTGTGAATATTGAAATTACTTTGTCTATAACTATAAATGTATTTGATTGCTTTTATTCTATATTAATTTAATTTAAGTTTTATTTATTTTTAACCCCTAGTTTTAATGACATAAATTACTATTATTTATTTCAATTATTTTCAACATAGTTAGTTGTCAATTATTTTTATTTAATAGTCAATTATTTACAACTTAACTAGTTGATATTTATTTTATTTTTATTTTTATTCAACCTAGCTAGTTGACAATTATTTATATTTTAATATAAATTATTTACAACTTAGCTAGTTTGCATTTATTTTTTATTTTCAATAATTCTCAACTTAGATGAACTAGTTGACTATTATTTTATTTTATTTTTTATTTTATTTATTTTATTATTTTTATTTATATAATTATGTATATATATTTATATTATTTTTTTTTTTTTTTTTTTTTAAAAAAATCAAAAATAACTATGGCCTATTACAATATATTCTCACCTTTGTTTTGTAATATTTGTCTATTAATATTGGTTATTACTTTTTGTTTCTATAATGAATATTATGAAAATAATAAAAATATAATTTTATTAGTTAGGATATTAATGATAAATTGATTTTATGTTTTATTTATTCCAACTTAGCTTTATTGATAGCTCAACTGAAGAGTTGAGACTCTTAATCTGTGAAAAACAAATTTATAAATCTAAGACAAACACTGTATTAATAAAAACAATATAACAAAGTATTTTATGTTATGAGTAATATTATAAAATGTTTATTAATAATTTTTATTATGAGGATATATATATTTTTCTAAGAGATATTTTTACATTAAATTTATTTCATATTTTATATCTTAGTTAACATTATTTAATTTAATTAAAGATTAATTATTGGTTGATATAAATTAATAATATAAATAAATGTATGTAACGATTTCGTCTCTAACAGTTAGGCTGATATACCAAATTACCTTCAATCTATGTATGATTCTATGAATATTTTCTTTCATCAAACAATAAATTATTTTCCAGAAAATGATTCATATAAATAAAAAAATAATAATAATAATAAAATAAGATAAAAAGACATAATAATAATTTAAGTAAAGAAAGATTAATAAATAATAGTAATAATAAAAAAAATAATAACTCCAATCCAATTTGAAAGTAAAGGGAAACGTTAGAATCTAAAATATATAAAAATAATTTTTTTAGTTTACAAATAAAAATAAAATAAATCTTTTTCATGTACTTTATAATATGTTATTTGTATTATTATTATTAAAAATAAAATATTATTTTATATAGTAATACATTTGCAATATTTCTCTTCAACTCTAACTTTCACTCAAAGTTAGATTTGAGAGGGAATGTTAGAAACAAAAATATAAAGAATTATAGTTATAATAATTAAAGGAGTAATGTTATATAAATTAATATAGTAGTGTAAGATATGTGACCAATAGTAACAAAAAGCCACATATAATAATTACTATAAATACCATAAAAAAGTATAAAATTATGTATATATACTATTCATTATTCTTATATAATAAAAAAAGAGATTTATACTTTTCACATATATATATTAATATTAGATATATAATAATGTTTTTTATTAATTTTATTAAATAATAAAGAAATATATATATTTTAATTAAGAAAATTTTTTTATTATTTAATTTTTTATATCATGATTTTTTTTTAATTTTTATTATTAATTTTAATATAATTGCATTAAAATGGTATAATTATATATATACAATAGTATATAATAATGAAAAAATAATATTGATAAAGATATAATTATTGGCTATTTTCAAATACAATAATTATTATTCTATAGAGTATTTTAATCTAGATAATGGTATACAAAAATATTTATAAATGTTAAATGAAATATTAAAAAATATGAATAATTTTATGAATATTAATTTATATAATCCATTTAAGATTCTAATTTTTTAATGAATTAAATATAAAAATATTTAGAAAAATTAGATATTTAATAAAATTAATAAATTTAAATTTCATTGTAAAGTTTTAATATTGATTTTCTAATTTTTTTTCCTTTTTTTTTTTTAAAAAAAAAAAAAAAGAAGTAATGAAATTATCTAAAAATTTATAATTAATAGATATAATTTAAATAAAATGAAATTAACTATTAAAGATTTAAAATGTTTTTAATAAGTTTTTTTTGTAATAAAATTTAATTGCAAAACTTCATAATAACTACTTATATTTTTTTAATAATTATTAAAATAATTAAAAAAGATAATTGAAAATTTCATTATTTAATCATTGTAAGTTTAAATTTATAAATTACTTATTATAATGTAATTTTTTTTTAAAAAAAATATTAAAAAAGGAAAAGAAAATAAAACAAATATTTTATAAAATTTTTTTTCTAAGGTTGTAATAATTCATATTTAATATTGATTGAATTGAAATTAATATTAAATAATATTTCTTTTTTTTTTTTAAAAAAAAAATTATATTTTTTCTTTATAATTGATTACTATTTTATAATAAAAGGTTCTTTATAAATAAAAAATAACATTGATTACTTTTTAAAATTTAATCAATGGTATTTTTTATAATATTAAATATTTTCTAATATTTAATATTATTATGGTCATTGCAGTTTCATATATTATAATATTATGAATTAAAAATTATGTTGACTAATAATTGATAATAGCTTCTTTTTTTCCTTTCTTATAATGTGTAACATTATTTAGTTATTATATATTAGATAAAAGATATTTTTATTATTATGATTAAGTGTTTCATTTCTTTACTGATAAAGAAATAATGTATTTTATCGATAAATTATTTAACAATTCTAGGTTAAATGAATAAATAACATAAGTTTTGAAAAAGAATATAAGATTTAAAAGAATAAATGAATTTTCTAATTTTTTTTATTTTCATATCATGTAATAAATGATAAAAAAATTTAGCTGAAAAAAAAATATGTGTGCATAAATTAATCTCGAATTCATTTAACACATTTAAATTTTTTTATATTGAAAGTTAAATAATTGAAATAAAAAAATTTTCTATTTTTTTTAATTTTTAATTAAAATGAAATGAATACAAAAAATAAATATAATAAAATATTGTTTAATTTTATTTTATTGAATTATTGTATTAATAAGGAATGGTAAGTTAAAGTAGTTCATGAATATTAAAAGAATACGTTCATCACAACACCAAAGAAAAGAACAACTAACGTCAGGAAGAGTGATGGTTTCCAGGAATGGAAGGCTTCACTAATAGTACACTTCTCTGGATTTTCTTCATCTTCCACACATTCTACATAACCGAGTTGATCCACATTACAGATCTTTACTTCATCAGTTTTTTCATCAACAGCAACATAGTTATTAAGACAGACAAGATCAAAAGTGGATTTCGTCTCTTCAACATTGTAAGTACAATTGGTGAAGATACCACTGATGGACTCAAGGTAGTTTTTACCACGACGTTTGACGACAGCTGTGGAGTTGTTATTCTTCTGAATATCATCAATACCTTGTTTAATTTTATCTGGCAATTCTTCAGTTAAAGCAAGTGGGAAGTTCATAACAACATTTTCATCATAGGAGCAGTAACGAGAAACAACAGGGACCAGAAGTGAGCTGACTTCACAGCGGTAGTAGGCCTCATCAATGTAGTAGTATTGTCCACTGACACAATTCTTTCTAACACATTCAGTGGCTTCTAATCCTTCAGAATCATAGACACAGCTGTAAACTTCACCAGAATTAGTAAAGTAGTAGCCAGTTTTATCAATAAGTTTGCATTCTCCATCTTCTTCGTCACATTTGTACATCTCATTATCAATCGTGTAGTAGTAACCGAAATTAGCTTTACCTTGAATAGTGATTTCATCACCTTCTTTTTCGAATTTGTAAATATATGTATTCAATGGATCTAAGGCGATATAGGCAAAACCAGAAGTGCTTGGAGAGTTCCATACACCATTTCTATATCTTAAGATGTTCTTGGCTTGAGCATCGTAGTAGTATGTATCTTCACGAGGTTCATAGACCTTACAAGAGGAGAGGGTACAACCATAAATCACAATACTATTATTCTTGTTCTTGTAGTTCTTACTGACAACGGTGGTATTCGTCGAGAGACTGATAATATAGAAACCAGTTTGATCAACCATTTCAGCAGCAAATTGGTTCATATGATAGAGATGTTGAGAGTAACCGTAAATGTAGTTACTAATGCTATTGGCACGATAGCATTCTCCAGTTTCACGATTCTTTATATCAGTAGTAGTGAGAGCAATTTCACCCTTGTATGTGATACAGAATTCTTGGTCCTTCATATCAGCATTTGGTGTACATTTGTTGTTGGAGAAGATACAGAGAATATCCTTTTCATAGGCAAAAGTAAAGACATCATTATTGACATTGTACTTCAAGATACGTTTATTTACATCAGCATAATACGTGTTTGAATCTGGTTTATCAATGATACTACAACTATTTCCATTACAGCGATAAAGCTTAACATTTTCATCATTGTAGGCATCAATTTCATTACCTCCGACAAGAGTATTCTTAGCTACATTGATGAAGTAATAACCGGTTTCATAGTATTGGAATACACTACCTTGGTCAAGAGTGTAAATATTGGAACCGACAGTGAAGAACATATCATTGTAGGAATCATTGACTTCAAGACAATTTGTATTTGTGGTTGTGTAGACATAAGTAGAGGTAACACCTGAAATAACATTTGGTTTAACGACAACAGTATCTGTAGCGAAATAGAAGACGGAACGATCATTATTAGTACAAATGTTACCAGCAGCAATTGAAGTTGTTGCAGTTTTAGTCATAGCATACTCCAGAGTGATGTAACATTTATTGTTATTAAATTCACACATTGGTATGGCTGCTAATTCACTAGCTGAAAGAGCTGCACATTTACCTGCAACACAACGAATAATACCATAGGCATCATCATTATTGTCTCTCAAGTTGACCATCTTTCCATCTTCCTCTAAATCGTCATCAGTACGTTCATGGATATTTTTAATATTTTCAGAACGTTTATTGGAAGTGAGACCCTTGAAAGCACCTCTAAAGATACCATTCTTTACAACAATAGTTTTACATTTTTGACCATTCTTACAACGAATTAAAACATTTGATATACTAGACAAATAGAAACCATTGTTTGTGGCTTCGGAGGAACAAGTGACCACATTACTGTTTTGGACACAGTTAATAATGGTGTTACTACTTTCTGAGGAGTCAGCGTTATCATAGTAATTGACAGTTGGAGTAAATTCAGTACAAGAAGTTGGACTAGTACATTGAATTAAAAGAGTACTGGTATGAGTGAGATAGTATCCTGATTTGGCTTTAGCAACACTACATTTACCACGATAACAATCAATGATGGCATTATTTTTCTTGTCATATCCAGCATTGACATATTTCACCTTATTCTTGACTTGAATATAAGAACAGCTAGTAATAGAGGTACACTTGATAATACCTGCGTTTTCATTTTCACCATGGGCAACATAGTATCCAACTTTGGCAGCGACCGTCATACAATTATTACTATTACATTGAATTAAACCATTTATATTAGAATCGTATCCATTGTTTTCATAATAAGTAGAAACTTTAGGTTTTATACTAATACAATTTTCACCTCCTTTACATTGAATGATGTATGGATGTTTAGTACCACTACCAAAACGATTAGCATCAACGACATAACCAGTGAATTTGGCATATTCTAATTTGCCATCATTACAAAAAACAACCTTTGAATTTTCTGAATCATACATATATGTATTAGAAGTACATCCTTCACGTTCGTTACATTTCTTGGTGGTTTCATTACAGTCAAAGAGCGTAATGTCCGATGTATCACCATCTAAACTATCTACTAATTTGCCATTCTTATCAAGCATAATGATACCACTTTTATAGTAACGTGTGATGAAGAAACGAGATATCTTGAATAAGGAACCTGTTTCTGTCTTAATACCTGGGAATCCATAACTTGGAATAATAGCATAAGCATAGATATTATCAGATCTAGTAGCCGTAATAGCTGTAGAATTATTGACTGTAAAGAATTTCAATTGACCACTTTCATAACAATAATTTCCTGGAACTGCTTTAGAGATTTCTGGACAGGCTGAGGAAGCCTCCTCAACACATTCATTACCTTCCTTTTCACATTTTATGATCGGCTTTTCGGTATTTCCAGCATTGACATAGTAACCAAGATCTACCTTCAAAGCATTACAACCTTCAGTAGAATCACAAATGATAGTTTGATTGACAGACTTGTTGTAACCACTATTCAAATAATAACCTTCTGAGGTAAAGGCTGACTTTAAATGGCATTGATCTTCTTCTGATCCTTCACCAGCTAAACATTCAATTAAACCATCAACATCATCTCCATCCTTACCTACATAATACTTATTAACACCAGCCGGAGTTTGCTTTTCACACTTGTTATTGGAACAGAAAATGATTGCGTCTGTCAAATTATCTCTTGCTGCATTCAAATAATTAGCGCCAGATTCTCCTACTTTTTCTTCACATTTTGAATCATTACATTCAATTAATGGCTTGGTAGTTCTGTTAAGTCCAGAATTTAAATAATACTCCTTTGGTGTTGCTTCCTTCGGATAACAATAAACATCCATTTCAGGTAATTCTTCATCTGATCCACTACCAGAATCAGAACCATCATCAACTGGTGGTTCCTCACTACATTCAATTAAAGCATCCTCTAAGCCAGTTCCTGCAGAATTAACAAAGATCTCACCCGATCTTCCTTCTCTGGCTGTACATTTCACCATTGATGATACAGTTTTACATTCAATAACTTTATAATCAGCTCCAGCATATGTATTTCCTGGTTGAACATTAGCCACTGGAGTAGCATCACCATTATCAATATTAATTAATGGACTATCAGTGACTGTGGATTTGCTAACATCATTAACGTGGTATCCTTCATTTGTTTCTAATAAACATGCCCCGTTACTTTTACATGTAATTAATTTCTTTTTATTAGTATCTAAATATGTAAAGCTCTTTTTTTGAGTCACTTTATTATTGCCAAATTGATATATTAATAATCCATCTTCTTCTATTTCTTCGTTATCCATAATTTTGGCACATTCATCTTCAATACAATTTATAATAATATATTCATTATCACTCAATCCTTGAACTGGTTCGTCACAGTCACTATATTTTAACACTGAACCATCAAGGCAAAGTGTATCATTTTCTAATGAACATGTTTCTTCACCAGAACCAGAATCAGAACCTCTAATAAGACTTTCACACTGTGGAAGAGCTTTAAAAAAAGAATAATTTAATGACAAATATTAAAAAATAAAAAAAAAAAAAAAAACAGTCAAAAATATATAAAATAAAATAATTTATTTAATTAGAAATTATAATATACATGGAATAAAATTATTATAATATATTATATTAATTTAATATTAATCAACGATAATATATAAAATAATTTAATATTTGTTGTATATTTTTTAAAGATATTATATTTAAATAAAATCGTAATTATTATATTTAATATTCTTATATTAAATATCATAATACTTAATAAAATATTTAATAAAATGTATTTCAATATATTATAATTTGAAGTATTGATTTATTTTTAAATGATTTTTTCTTTCTATTTCTATTATTATGAATTAAATAAGATCTATCTTATTTTATTTTATTTACTTGTTATTTCATCGTCGGCCTTAACTTCGACTGTAAATATATTTAGGATAATAACTAATCCTAGAAGGCTATTAATTTTAATTTTAACAATAATAATATGCACATTTTAAAATAAATAATAAATATTACAAATTAGTAAATCTTAATTTTAAAAATATATACATTAAATAATTCAAAAAAAAAAAAAAATATTCCACATATGATATTTTATCAATAATTTATGAAATAGTTACCTCAAATATTTCCAACCCAACATGTTATCAGAAACTGAATGGAAATGTTTGAATAAGAAATAAAAAATTAAAAATTAAAAAAATATAATAAAACCGACTTTCCTTTAATATATTTTATTAATATTATTATAAAAAATTTAAGAATAATATATATATTTTTATATATATATTTTTATATATATATTTTCTGCTTAGTATAAAAAAAAGGCTTAATACTAAAAAATATTTAATTTTTTTTTTTTTCCTTTTTTTTAAAACAATAAATAAATTAAAGGGTATATCTTATTTTATTATATAAAAATAAGAATTATAAATAAAAAATAAGCCAATTCTATTTTATTCTTAATTTTTTATAATAAAATTTACCTAAATAAAAATCTTTTCTTAAATATTTATATATTTCCCGAAAATAATTTACTTCTGTATAAAAAAATATTCCAATAAAGATTAGATTTTATTTTCATTCTAAAAAACTTAAATTGAAATTAAAATCATAATTTTAATAATTCTTTTTAGATAAAAATTTCTTAGAAATATAAATATATTTAAGTTTTATTATTTTAATGTAAAAAGTAATATTATATATATTAAAAATAAAACAACAAACCAAATTATAAAATATTGAAATATATTTTATTATATAATTTATTAAATATTATGATATTTAGTATGAGAAAGTTAAATAAAATATCACAATTTTATTCAAATCTTTTATCTTTAAAAACATATATAAAAGTGATATTAATTATATTTTTGATATAATTTTATTTCTAACATTCCCCCTCAAGTTTTACTTTCTTAATTAAATTTATACTTAAAATCTTATGTTTTTGAATTGAATAATAATCTTGTTTTTTTATTTTAGTAAATAATGAATTTCTGAATTTATCCATTAACGTATTAAATTGATACTTTATAAACTGTTCCACTAAATTTCATTCTAAATATACAAATTTCATTTTTTTTGTTTTGTTCTTTAATAATTCTCTTATATGATATACTCTGATATCTATATGCTAAGTTTTTGGATTTATTAATAAATATTGTAGTTTTATTATTTATGATAATTTCAATTCATTTAGTATTGTATTTTAATCTATTTGAAAGATTTAGACACCATCTGAATCTAAATTTATATTACAAATACACACAACCAAAATAAAATAATGAACGATTTTATTCTGAGAATTTCAACAATAAAATTGTATTAAACACTAACACCTGCATGAAGCATAAAGTAAATATGTTTCGTATCCTTAACATTAATGATTTGACAATTTATTTAACTAAAGAAAAGTGAAAAAATTTTGAAAAAAAGGATACCAAGAGGAATTTAGAAGATATTCAAAATCAATTATCTTTAATATATAATCTAGGTACAAATAAACTTGATATAAATAATAATATTATTACTAAGTGAATGATTAGAAAATTCTTATAAAATTTTTTGAGATTGAATGATATACAGCACATCAAGTATGGCTGTCACTCAGGACATCCTTATGAAAACGAACAATTAAGAAAAAATGATTTAAAAGCAAAGCTGGAAAAGATCAAATTTGATGAAAAGAAAAATATGATTATTTTAAGGTTGAACTGCAACATATTATAGATAAATTAAAAAAAATGACTTAAATAGCACTTTTGAATCAAAAATTCAATACAGAACTTTACAAGTATATTTAAAATATTATAAAGTCTTAAGGTCAATCGTAAAGAAATTAAGAAAGACATTTCCATTAACCTTTATGATAAACTTGAGGATACACCTGTATATGACAAAAATACGAGTACTGTCAATATTTAGAACGATATTACAACCAAATAGATTATCATCAACAGCTTGGATGAAGCGACATAAAAATTAATGGAAGGTAACGAGAAAACCGCTTTTTCCAATTGGAAAATTCTACGAGGAACTTTTACAAAGAGTTTAGGAAGAAGAAAATCAGAATTAAAAAATAAAATTGAAATTCTTGATTTAATCCAGAAGATGACACTTATATATATTTGTTATTACTTTAGAAAATGATCTAATTTAGTTAGAAAAAATATATTATGATATCAATGACAGTACTAAACTTGGTATTCTTAATCACAGTCTACAAAAGGATTTAAGATGGATCAATGTCTTTCAATACAGTCAAAATTAGTCTGAATACTGTTCATATGTAAAGGACATTATCCTAGTAATTTTGTTCTTAAACCTAAAAGAAAACAACGTTAATTCTACACATAATAATGTGGACAAAAGAATTTTTACTAATGAGAAAAAGAACGAAAATAAATACAAAATTATGAAAAAAAAAAAAAAAAAGAATAAAATAAGAATGGCTGATGCAATTATTATGGAGTAAAAGTACCCTATTTTTAAGAATGTTGATATAGAAATAAAAATAATAAAAATTTAAATAAACATAATAAAAATAGAAGACCATTAAAAAATAATTTTCATCGACCAAAGAAAAGATTCATAAATAAAAATATGTATAATTCAAAAAAAAAATGCAAACTTAATTGAAAAGGACAACAATTATAGCACTGATTATGCTGATATGTTTTCTCAAGACTTTAATGATAATTATAATCAAGAAGCAAATTATATTGATAATTATCCATTTAATGATTCAAATTATTGAAATAGCTTGGTCACTTGCTGGGTCATTGACTCTAATGCTTCAATAAATGTAACAAATTAGTTAAATATCCTCAACAATAATAAAGAACGCAAAGAAAAAATTTTTTTAACAAATGGACAATTTTTTATATCCGAATTTATAGGTAATTTCAAAGATTACATCTATGATAAAGAAATAAATATTAATGATATATATTGCTCACCAAATATCAGCAAAAACTTAATCAATAGCCATAATAACAATATTAACAATTAAATAATAATAATAATACTAATAATAATATTAATATTAATAATAGAAATAATAATAAGATTTTAATAAAAATAATAATAAAAACATAATAAATAATACTTTAATGGATAAATTTAGAAATTCATTATTATATGAGAATCAATAATAATATACATAATTAAAATAAAATTAAAAATTCAAATATATATTTCAAAGAAATATAGATTTTAAAAGGAATTTTAAGAGATAAAATAGAAACCCATTAATGTTTAATACATATGAACCAATTATAATATATATTAAATAATATTTACATGTATAAAAAAATTTATGATCTTAAGAGATATAAAATGCAAACTTCTCATATAATAAAGAAATATAATAAATAAAAATTTACCTTTTAAAATAATACACATTTTAAATTAACCATAAACACAATATTAATTTATAATATTAAATTACATTCTATTATTATATTTTCACATAATTAAATAGAATTGAATTTTAACAGTTATTTATTATTTTTCTTTTAAATAATAACAAATAATTAATTATTTTATTTTTTTTGTATATATAAATATTATTATGATATTAATAAATGTATTAATTTAATATTGAAATATATGTCAACTGGGGAGTTGAGACTTTTAATCTTTTAAAATAAAAATAAAATGAATTAATTAAATTATAAATTTGATGAATTTTTATGAAAGTAATCTTAATTATAATTATTATTTTATAATTATATAAAAACTGAAATAAATATAATTTATAAACAAAGAAAAATTATTATTAAATTGCTTTATGATCAAATATTAGATTATGATTTTTTAATAATATAATTATATAATATTTTAATTTAAATTTTAATTTTATTTATAGCAATAACAATTTTAAAAAATATTTTTATTTCAAAAGAATCACATTAAATATTTTAAATATATTATAATTTTTATTTTATTGACTAAATATTTATTTTAACAATAAAAAATAATAATAATATTTATTAAATTGATTATTCTCAATACATTATATTATAATTTTTATTAATTTTAATATATTTTATATAAATATCTTGTGAAAAGACTATAAATTAAAATAACAGATTTTGAATGATAAATACCCTTAAAGATATTGAATAAATTTTAATATACTTTATCTTTATAAAAATAATATATCATGATTAATACTTTTCTTTGATAATATATTTTTTTTTAATTAAAATATTTTTATTTTAAAATTTATAAGTTGAAATTTTATTATAAAAAATCCATTATTTAAAGTATCTAATATTCTTTGAAATTTTATTTTAACTAAATATTTTATAATAAAATAAAAAATATTACAAATTCTTAATTATACTTAAGTTTTTAAATAAAATTAATAATTTACTACATAAAAATAAAATTTCAAAATTTATTATTTTTTTAAATATAAAAAACAAAAATTATTTAAACTTTTTATAAAAATTATTTAAATATACAATTTTATTAAATTTTAATCTAATCATTTATTATATTTATTATTCAAAAATTTTTAAACTAATATAAATTATGTAGAAGTAAAATTACATTTTTTTCTAAATTTTTTTTTTGTTATATTTTTCTCTTTGTTAAGAACGAATGTTATTTTTATTATTAAAATATTAATATTTTTTACTTTTAAATTTAATGATTATGAAAAAAAATTATTTTATTAATTTACCTAATAGCAATGATTTCAAAAATATTGAAGTAATGATTCAATTAAATTAGTTTTTATAAATTATTTTAATATTTACATATTAAATATTTAATAAAGTAATAATTTAAATATTAAAATTTGTATAGCTTATAATAAATTTGGTATATATCATTTTATTACTAATTATATATATCTTACTAAATCTCTTTGTTTTATATATATTTTTTTTAATATTTTTAATTCATTATGTTTTATTTTATGTTATATTTTATTTAATAAAATTATTAGCCAATATAAATTCCAATCAATTTTTATCAAATTGGTTTTCATATTTTATATATTATGGTTTAATATAAAGTCTATTCAGGGATTAGTTCTTACTGAAACTTCTGTCAATAATGATATTATTATAAATCAAGAATATAACTATAATAAAAATATAAATGACGATCCAAACAATAATAATAAAATTGATTTTACAAATTTTATAATTGACGGTAGTACCAATAAAAAAAGTTTTAATAATAATAAAAATGCCAATTATAATTCTAACACTGAAAATGAAAATTTTATAAATAAAAATCTACATAACGATGATCATTCAAGAAAAAATAATATAAATCAAAGGAAAGATGATTATTATTGGAATAAAAATATATTTAGTAAATATAATATTAATTCAAAGTATTCTATTCTAAATAATTCTTCAATATTTACAAATAAAGAATTAGAAGATAATGATCATTTTGAAAATTTACTTCGGTATAATGGTAGTGATATAGAACCTGAATGGGAATGGGTCAAAAATATATCAATAGTTTATACATGGGTGGATGGCTCTGATATTAATTTTCAAAATTTGAAAGCAAAATACAATGGGGGTGTCTATAATGTCAGTAGTCGAGATCGTTCAGCAGATGAATTAAAATACTCAATTCGTTCATTAGAAAAATATATGCCATGGCATCAGGGAATGATCTACATTGTCACATGTCATCAAATTCCTGAATGGTTAAATCTTCACAATCCAAGAATAAAAGTTATTGACCATGAAATCATACTTCCAAAAGGTGTCTATCCAACTTTCAATTCAAATACAATTGAATTATTTCTTGACAGAATTCCAGGTATTACAGAAAAATTTATCTATTTAAATGACGACTATTTGTTAAATCATTATATTCATCCAAGTTTCTTGTTTTCTAATGATGGAAACTTTTCTCCAATCATCTACAAAAATAATAATACATTAAATGTTTATCAGAATTCAATTTTAAATTTCATTTCAAAAGGAAAGAAAATGTTTCTGACGAATTGTTATTTTACGGATCAACTCATTAAAAAATATTTTGATTCAGAATTCAAATATTTTTATATTCATCATAGTATCTATGTTCTCTATCGTGATCTCTTTGAACCTTTTCGCTTATTATTTAAGAAGGAATTACAAAGCAATCTCTCTGATCGATTTAGAAATCATTATTCAATTCAAACACTTTATCTCTATTATGCTTTTGTAGAATATGCCACTTCCAATGAAAAATTTCCTTTAAGAATGGGAGGGGAGGGAATAGTACGAAAATATGAAGGAACTATTGGACTACCGGTCAATCGAACAATTCAACACTATTCCATTCGTGTTATTCAGGGAGAAATCACTAATAAGTATATAAAATATAGTAAAATTAAAAATGATTCTAAGAGGAATAAAGAAAATTTTAAACTTATTAAATCTCATCCTGAAATTCTTGTTTATAATTTGAATGATGAATATTCCAGTAGTCAAACCCTTTATGAAATTACAGAATTCATGTTAACACAATATCCGGAGCCTTCATCCTTCGAAAAAAGTGATTATATTTCTTTAGAAAATAAATTATATTCAAAATTAGCTGCTATTAATGATATTTCCTTAGATATTTCTAATAGTAAAAAAGACATCTATAATAAATCGAAAATAAAAATTTTCAATGATGTCATTCATACCTACAAAATGAAAGATTTGATACCTAATTATATTCAATTAAAAAGTGAACTCTCTGGTCCTAAGAAAAAAGTAAGTGAAAAAGAAATGGAAGAAATTCATCTTCTTCAAAATTATCATGGTGAAAATCTGACATCGGAATGGCAATGGGCAAAATCTGTTTCTATTGTGTATTTGTTAGAAAATACATTAAATTTTCCTACGAATTCGAATCCATCTAATGATTTTTTATTATTAAACAAGTTGAAAAATTATTTAAATAAAGATTATTTAAAAGATTCAAATAAATCTTCTTTTAAAAATTTTACAGAAATGAAAAAATCAAGATTAAGAGAAATAGAAGAATTAAGATATTCTTTGAGATCTATTGATCTCTATTTACCATGGTTTAAAGGAGATATTTATATAATTGGCGAGGGGGAACAAGAAGAGGTACTTCCATGGTTAAATCCCAAAAATAAGAATGTTCATTGGATTCATCCTTATGATTTACTCCCTGAGACTGTCGGTCAAACGCTTAATCGAAATGATATTGAAACATTTTTAGATAAAATTCCTGAGTTATCTGAACGATTTATTTATCTCAGGCCAAATCACTTCTTCATTAATCCAGTCCATCCAAGATTCTTTTTCGATCAACAATTTAATCCGAAATATAATTTTGAAGGTCCTCTCAGTAACGAAAAAAAAATAGAAATGAATTCCAATTCTAAATATTCTTCTTTTTTTTATACCTATAATATTATTTTGGAATACTTTGGACGATTGGGTTATCGAAAGTATCGCATATTAAAAAATGCACCATGTCCACTATACCGTGATCTCTTTGAACCAGCACGTCAACTTTATCAAGATTATATTGAGGACACTATAAATCATATGAAAAAAGAAAAAGAAAAAAGACAGGAATTTCTTTCTCTCTATATGGTAACCAGTTATAATATTTATGGAACAGAACATCTATTTTATCCTAATTATGTCATAGGATATCCAAAAATTAAAAATGCCCCCTTACCCATTCTCAATGAAAACCGAACTATCTCAATTTATGGTTATGATATTACAACACCTGAGGTATCAGAAAAAACAATGACAGTAGATGTTATTTTTACAAATGATTTTATTACCAATGATACATTAATTAAAAAACTAATTCAACTTAAAAAATTATTTTTTAGTATTAAAGATACTAAAGATTTAAATGATAATCAAACAGATAAATTACTTCATAATTTTTATGATAAACCATCCTTGTACGAATTATAAAAGACTTTTAAATATTCGAATTCTATTCCTAAAGTATTATTATCGATTAAATACAAAAAAGTAAATTTTATTATTATAAATTTTTATTCTTAAATTATAGTAAAGAATATCCTTTTGAAATTTACATATTTATAATAATTTTAATAATTAATTTATAATATAATTTTTTATAGTAATTTTATATAATTGCAAATTTCTTGTATTTAATATTTATCTTTATAATAAAAGTTACAAATTAATAAATTTATAATATTAAAAAAAATTATTATAATATAGAAAAATATTTATCTATTATAGTATTTTTAACTACGAATTAATATATTATATAATTAATTCAAATATAAAATTAGAATCAATTTTACTTAATAAATGAAATAAAAAAAAATATTTCAAAATGAACTTATTTTTTTTAAATTTTTAAATATTAAAAAATTATTTTTATTTAATTTAAAATATTTAAAAATAATTTTTTTTTTTTTATATATCAATTTTTTTTATTAAATTCATAAATAAATAAAATAAAATGCTGATAATCTCTATTTTATATAATTATATTTTCTTTAAAAAGGATAATATTTAAAGTATAAACAAATTAAGAGCTATAAATATTTATGTGATTACCTATGGTGACATCAATCTTATCAATAATGGATTAAAAATTTTTGAAAAAATCTTTGTAGTTAGAATTGATAATTATTGAATTAATAAAGAATTTATTAAACCAGAACTACTTAGATTTCGTAACCGAGAAAAATGTATATGTCTTTATATTTCATTAAGAATTATAAGTTAAAGAAGTAAATTAGAAAATAAAGATATTGCTTTTCTTTGTTTTTTTTTTTATGACTTCAAGAAAGGGTATAATTCAGTTCCTATGTATTAATGATTTTTCATCACTTAAATATTAGAGGTAAGTGATATAATTTATTGAAAACTTATATTACTTATATTCAATGGTTTATGTAATGGCAGATGGATAATTATCAAAATCATTTAGTATTATGAAAGAAATTATTCATTTAATGAATAATTTCTTTCATAATATTGTTTATTTGTTCATTTATTATTTAATGATATTATTAATTGTTAGAAACAAAAATATAAAGATTTATAATTATATTAATTAAAGGAGTAATGATATATATGTTATATATATATATTAATATATTAGTGTAAGATATGTGATCAATAATAATAATAGGCCACATTTTATGTTGACTATAAATACTATCAAAATGTACAAAATTATATAAACATACTATTCTTTATTCTTACATAATAAAAAAGTGATTCCTACTTTTGACAGATTAAGAGTCTCAACTCTTCATTTGAGCTATCAAATAAAGCTAAGTTGAAATATATAAAACATAATATTTTTTTTTTTATATCATTCATATTCAAACTAATAACAATATATTTTTATTATTCTTATAATATTCATTATAGAAACAAAATATAATAACCATCATTAATAAACAAACATTACAAAACAATATTGAGTGTGCTGATGATATTTATTATTAATTTTCATAATTAAATTTATATAAAAATAAAAAAATAAAAAAAAATAAAATAAAAGATAATTAAATTAAATTTTAAAACTCATTAAAATATAAATAATAGTCAACTATTTAAGTTGAAAATAATTAAATATAAAATAATAGTCATTTAAGTCATCAAGAATAAGAATAATCAATAAAAAATAACCTATTTATTTATGTTAATTAATAATAACTATTTTTAACTAAATATTATTGACACATATAAAATAAAAAAATTAACAATTAATCTAAAAAGAGACAAATAAAAATGATTCATAAAAATTAATATTAACATTAACATTAATATATAATATAAATATAATTTTTTTAATATAAATAAATATTTAATTAATTTAATAATTAAAATTATTAAATATAAAATAATATATCTTCACACACAAAATCAGTTCTGGCATCATATAATTCAAAACATATAAAAAATTTAATAAATATATAATATTGTTAAAAATATATTTTAGTATAAAATTTAATCTATGATTATCCAATATTTTACAAATACAAAATACTCGAAATACTATAAAACGTGCTTAAATAATAATCCTAATTTTTTTTATCTCTTTAACAATAAAAAACCTTAATATATATATACGATCATACATACTTAATTATATATATTTATAATAATAAATATTAATATATAATAAAGAATATAAAACATCTTTACTTAAACATAATTATAATATTATCTTAATATTGTGTGTCTCTTAATTGTGTGTTTATTAACAGATTAAGAGTCTCAATCTCAACCGATTGAGATAGAATGAAAGTTTCATACGAGTTATTAAAATAATAAGATAATATAAGGAGCCGAATAATCAAAAATAAAATTAAATTATAGTTTTAAAAAAAAAAAAAGTTTTAATAGAAATTGACAGTAAAAAAAAAATTTATAAGCTGAATAAAAGATAAAAAAAGAGTCAGCTATCAAAAATATAAGCTGAATACTATAATCAATAGAGTCAGCTATTTAAGCTATAAGCTGAATAAGAAGATAAGATTTCAGCTATCAAAAGTATAAGCTGAGTACTATAACGAAATAAAGTCAGCTATTTAATTTATAAGCTGAATAAAAATAAAAAGTCAGCCATCAAACACATAGGCTGAGCACAATTATTAATTAAGTCAGCTATTTAATTCATAAGCTGAATAAAAAAGTCAGCTATCAAAGACATGAGCTGAATATCAATAAATTATTTAAAAGGTCAGCCATGTAATTAATAATAAATTAAATAAAATTAAGTCAGCTATTAAGTATATAAGCTAAATACTAAAAAAATAATAATAAAGTCAATTTCTTTTCTATAAACTAATTTTAAAATTATAATGTCAGACATTCATATAAAAATAATAATAAATAAAACGTCAATAATACTAACTCTACAAAATACAATAAGTTAAAATATAAATAAACATAATTCAAATTAAAGGTTATACAATAAATAAATAATAATATAAAATTGGTCAAGTCACAAAATAAATAAATTACTTTTAATATAAACAAATATCATAATAAAATTTAAAATATTTTTATAAACAACTCACCAATAGTTAGATTTTTTAATATAAACTAACAATAATAATAAAATATAAATATGACAATCAAATAACTATTTTTTCATAATTAAAATCAACAAATGATCAATACTATAACAAAGAAAATATTAATAAAATAACAACGACAATATAATTTTATTAATATTAATTTATTTATAATATATTGATTATGTTTAATATAAACAAAATATACAGATGTCATCTGATTAATCACTTCATATATAAATAAAAATTTTCTTAACGTTCCAATTATATATATTAATTTAATAAATCATCAACCAAACAAAATATTGAAATAAATCATGTTTCTAAAAATAATAACCAATATTTTTTAAAGCAAAATTGATATTTTATGAATTCAAATAGTACTTTTTAGAAATATAAATAAACTCAAATTATATTTTTTTTTTACTCTTCAAAATTATTTAAAGAAAGTAATAAAATAATTAATAAGCATTTATAATTCATAATAACATTTTATTTTCGGAATTAAACTAACATGAGCAGAAATAACTTAAGAAGTAATTCTAGAAATAGTATCAATTCTACCCAAGACCAAATAATAAACATCAGTGAATATGAACCCACACAAAAGGGGTTCACTTTTAACTACAGTGAAAACTTTAACCATATTACGGAATTGACAACAGATAACTTTGTTAACTGGAAAACAAATATCCTTTATCTCCTTTGTATTAATAACCTCGATGACTACATAAGTCATGAAAAAGTGAAAAAGATAAGAAGGAGAGATATAACAGAAAGCATTGAAAAATATACGATTGATAAATTCGATAATTCCCTTGTGTACGAAATCGGAACAAGCGAAAAAGATATTAAAAATGACATATTAGTAAAATGGATCATAACAAATAATCTTGGTGAGAACACCAAGAAAATATTGGAAAGTCAAAGCAAAACGGCCTTCCAATTATGGGAACTACTTAACAAGTCTTTTACCATAGGACCTGAACAAAGAAAAATGGTCCTGAAAGACAAAATCAATAAATTGAAATATAATTTAGAAGATGATGTCCATATTTTCTTAGCTGTCTTACAAAATCTCCTGGATGAATTGGAAAGAATAGACTCCGATATTAATGACAATGTTAAGGTCGGTATTTTAAATCGAGCTCTCCCTGAAAACATTAGATTCATTAATGTTTTCCAATACAATAATAATTGGACAAAATGCTGCGACTATGTCAAAAGGATAATACCAGATATTGTTTTCTCCAATATCAGGGAAACAGCTTTAATCGAACAAAATCCGAAGAATATATTTAGTTTAGAAAATGGACGAAAAATCTCTAAACCTAAGAAAATAAAATACAAGAAAAGAAAAAATGGAAAATGCTACCTTTGTGGAAAGTTCGGACACTACCGAAAAGACTGCTTAAAAAACAAATTCAATAAAAACAAAAGAAACAACAAACAATATAAAAGAAAAGGTAATACAAAAAAATTCAACAAAGAAAAACCAAGAGAAGGTCATGCATATCTATTAAACGATAAAAAGGATTATAATGAAAACTACCAAGAAGACTTCTCAAGAGATTATAACTCAGACAACTGTTTTGAATTAAACAGTTTAGAGATTAACAAGCCAACAAAAATTGATATAAGAAGCAACAATAATAATATTACACAATGGATTCTGGATTCCGTTGCCTCAATTAATGTAACAAATAACATTAATATATTATCAAACATCAGAAAAGAAAAAATAAAAATATCTCTTGCCAATGGAAAGGAAACATATGCTAACTACATTGGTGATTTCAGCGCATATATAAACAATCATAAATTTATTTTAAAGAACGTTCATTATTCTAAATTTATCAAGAAAAATTTAATATCAATAAATCAATTAATAACACAAAATTATAAAATTGTTTTCAATAACTATAAAAACTCACAAATCGCAATCATCTATGACGACAAAGGTAATAGAATATATCAATCAGCAGCAGACAATAAAAATATATTTAAAATATATTTATCAAAAGCACCATTCATTTTTCATAAGAACAATAATTTCGAAAATTTAAATGAAATTAATTCAACACATATCAACAATAAACAAGATTTTGATCTCTGGCATAGACGCCTGGGTCATTTCGACATTACTAAAATAAAAGATAATTTAAAAAATACTAATACAAATACAAATCACAAATGTCAAATATGTTCCAATTCAAAATTAAGGAACAAACCTTTCAAAAGATCAATTAATAAAACAAAGCACATTTTCGAACTTATACATCTTGATTTAGTGGGCCCCGTATTGCCATCCTTAAATAAGAATATATACTTCCTCACAATCCTGGATGACTTTTCTAGATATGGCTGGGTCTTATTCCTACAACATAAAAATGAAACATTTAATAAATTCATTATTTGGTACAAAGAAGTTTTAAACACATTCAACATTAAAATCAAAAATATTCGATCAGATAATGGAAGGGAATTTTTTAATAATAATTTTAAAATATTCTGTCAAAATAATGGTATAATACATCAATACACTATATCATATAATCCAGCTCAAAACGGGAAAGCTGAACGATTCAACGGCATACTTATATCTTCCGCAAAAGCTCTACTAAATGAATCAAAACTTTCTCATAATTTTTGGTAATTTGCTGTCGATACAGTAAATTATATTCAAAATCGTTTACCCCATCAGGGTATAAACAATAAAGTACCATTTGAGATTCTATATAATAAACCTGTTGATTACAGCATATTTAGAGTTTTTGGATGCAGAGTATTTTTCTTTATACCAAAAGAACTACGATCCAAATTTGATAATAATTCACACCCTGGAATTTTCTTAGGATATTGCAATAACCCATCATCTTATAAAATCCTTGATTTAACCAACAATAAAATCGTGCTATCTCGAACTGTCCAATTTTTTGAAAACGATCCTGGAAATTCAGTCTTACTAAACTATAATTCCAATAACGAATTCAGGGTGAATGATTACTCTGTCAAAAATTTTTCAAACAATAATTATAACAATTATAATTATCAAAAATACAACAACAACAATCACAACTATCAAAACAACTATAATAATATTAACGATTCACAATATAATAGCAATATTTTAAGAAATAAAAATAAACATAAAACTTATAAAAAACAAAAACAAAATAAAAATGATAATCCAGAAGATAATAATAATTCAGAAAATGACAACATTACTTCAAATAATATCAACATCAATAATGAAAACAACATTAACAATACTAGTAATAATACTTTCAATAATAACAATAAAAATAACACTAATAATCAAAGTAATATCTATATCAATGATTCATCAATCAATAATAATAATAAATTAAACAACAATAATATTTGCAACACTAATACAAGAAACTATAGAAATAATGAATTTAATGACAATAATATTACCAATAATCTTAATAAAAATAATGATAATATTCCTAATAAAAATACAACTGAAGAATCTAACATGGAAAGTACAATTAATTACGTAAATAAATTGAACAATACTAATAACAATAAAATTGAAATATCCCACTATCAACACAATACAACAAACAATAATACAAATAAAAGAAACATTAATTATGAAGCAAAAGCATCAAACAAAAGAATAAAATATAGTGAAAAGAATATATCAAAATTAAATGAAGAAAACAATATATTCAGAGAGCCATATAACTTTAAAGATATATTTAACCTTAAAGATAAAGAGCAATGGATGGAAGCCGTAAATGAAGAATTAAAAAATATGGAAAAGCTAAATGTTTTTCAGATTGTAAATTCAGTTCCAGAAGGATCTAACGTTATATCATCACGTTGGGTATTTAAATATAAAAGAGACTCAAACGGTAATATAATAAAAAGAAAAGCAAGATTAGTTGCGAAAGGTTATACGCAGCAGTATGGAATTGATTTCAAGGAAACGTTTGCTCCAACTTTAAAACAAGATACAATAAGGATTATCACAGCAATAGCTGTTCAGCATAATTTTAATATCGAACAAATAGACATTAACTCTGCATACCTTAATGCAGATTTAAAAGAAGATATATGTATGAAATCTCCCGAAGGTCATCATTCATTCAATAAATGTTTTTGGAAGCTTAAAAAAGCCCTTTATGGCTTAAAGCAAGCTGGAAAAGAATGGAACGAAAAATTGAATAATGAGCTTCTCAAATTAAATTTTAGAAGATCTAAGAGTGAACCTTGCGTTTATATTAAGACAGATAAGAATAATAAAATAATATGCATTTTGTCGGTATACGTAGATGATATATTAATTGCGGGAACAGATCATGAAATCAAAATTGTAAAAGATTCAATAAAAAGAAAATTTAATATTAAAGATATAGGTAATGTAGAATTCGTTATAGGAATTAAATTTAATAAGATCAGAAATGGCTATATTTTACATCAAATAAGATATATTAACGATATATTATTCAAATATGAAATTAATAAACTTACACCATCGAAAAATTTAATACCAGTGGAAAATAATAAATTGAAATGCATAAAATTTAATGAAACGAAATACCGAAGTGCCATTGGGAACCTATTGTATCTTGCTATTTGTACCCGACCTGATATCCTATTTGCTGTGAGCAGAGCAGCAAGAAAATCCAATAACCCTAACTTAGAGGATTGGAATAATGTTCTTAAAATATTCAGATACTTAATGTACACAAAAAATTATGGTATAAAAATTGAAAAAGGTATTAACCTTAAGGTTTATGTAGACGCAGATTTCGCTGGAGACTCAATCACAAGAAAATCTACTTCAGGATTCCTGATGATGATGGGAAGAACGCCAACCAGTTGGTTCTCGAAATTGCATCGTTGCGTTTCTACCTCAACGGCCGAAGCTGAGTATTATAGTTTGAGCGAATGCGCAAAGCATTCATTATGGTATAAGAATTTATTAAACGAACTTGGAATAAAAATTAATAATGTAAAAATTTTCGTCGACAATAAAGCAACAATATATAATAGTGAGAATCAGTCAATTAATCCCAAGTCGAAACACATTGATATTCGGTATCATCATATTAGAGATCTTGTTAATAAAGGATTAATCAAATTGAATTACATAAACACTAAAGAAAATTTAGCCGACGGATTCACGAAATACTTAAACAATACTTTAATGGATAAATTTAGAATTTCCCTTCTTACTAAAATTGAATAATATAGTGTAAAATGTGCTATCTTTTTTTTCTTATATATAATAAGTTTATTTTTAGAAAGCTCTCCAAATCAAATTAAAAGTAGTATAATTTTTCAAAATCTACCTTCATTTTTTCTTTGTATTAAGTTTTTTTTGAAGCTAGATTTTAGGGTGAATGTTAAAAATATATTTTAGTATAAAATTTAATCTATGATTATCCAATATTTTTACAAATACAAAATACTCGAAATACTATAAAACGTGCTTAAATAATAATCTTAATTTTTTTTTTCTCTTTAACAATAAAAAACCTTAATATATATATACTATCATACATACTTAATTATATATATTTATAATAATAAATATTAATATACAATAAAGAATATAAAACATCTTTACTTAAACATAATTAGAATATTATCTTAATATTGTGTGTCTCTTAATTGTGTGTTTATTAACAATTTAAAATATATATATTTTTTTTAATGACATATGTCATTAAATTATTTTATTTATATTCGGGAAAATTTAAAAAAATAATAATAAATAATCTGACAAAACAAGACAAACCAAAAAAAAAAAAAAAAAAAATAAAAAATAAAAATAAAAAAAAAAAATAAAAATAAAAATAAAAATAAAAAACTAAATTATAAAATAAATATAAATACGTAAATAAAAATAAAAAATCTATTTTTTTAAAAAAAAAATTTTTTAGAAGTTAAAAAAAAAAAAATTAAAAATAAAATAAAAAAAAAAGAAAAAAAAATAATTAGAAATGTTTGAATTTAATATTCATTTTTCGTTCAACTCGCTTTAAACAAGCTTTTAAAGAACAAGTTAACGCATCATTTGGCTTTTTCTAATCAGTTAAAACTGTTGATCTAAAGGTTGATACAGCTATTGATAAACTTAATAGATTAAAGAAATATATCAAACAAACCAAAGACAATGTTAAAAGATGATTAATTGAATGAAAACTACCATGAATGTACAAAAGCAATTTGCCTTTGTTTCTAAAGATGCAACATTAAAAGTAGATGAAGTTGTTTTAAACCAAAAATTAAATCTTGTTAATGATTCTTTAAGTTCAAGTTCTAAGGATGTTGAATACTTATACTTATTACCAGCTATGGAAAACTTACATGAATAATTAAAAACTTTCTTAGATAAAGCTATTCGTGATGCCGAAGATTCTGTTCACAATTATAATACTTATCGTATTGAAATGGATATTACCACTCAAATGATTGCTCAAACTAAACAAAGATTAAGTATTGAAATTAATAGTAGTCAAGAATATAGACATGTTACCTCGATATTAAGGGAACATGAACAATCCTATAAAATAAAGAAGTATAAATATAAATTATTATGTGAAAAAGCTATTCAAAAGATTGAATTATTAGAAGCTAAGCGTAAGGCTGATATACCAAATTAACTTCAATCTATGTATGACTCTATGAATATTTTCTATTCATCAAACATTAAAATATTTCCCTGAAAGTGATTCATATAAAAATAAAAAAATAATAATAATTATAATATTAATAATAATAATAATAAAATAAGATAAAAAGACATAATAATAATTTAAGTAAAGAAAGATTAATTGATAATAGTAATTGTAAAAAAAAAAATAAATAATTCCAATCCAATTCGAAAGTAAGAAGAAATGTTAGAATTTAATATATATATATAAAAATTTTAAATTTACAAATAAAAATAAAAAAAAACTCTTTACATATACTATATAATATGTTATTTGTATTATCATTAAAAATAAAAATATTATTTTATATTGTAATACGTTTGCCATATTTCTACTCAACCTTAACTTTCACTCAAAGCTAGATTTGAGGGGAAAGTTAGAAACAAAAGTATAAAGCTTTATAATTATATTAATTAAAGAATTAATGTTATATATATTAATATATTAGTGTAAGATATGTGATTAATAACAATAATAGGTCACATATTATGTTGACTATAAATACTATAAAAATGTACAAATTATATATATATACTATTCTTTATTATTATATATTAAAAAAGATATTCCTACTTTTCACAATATTTATTGATTTCTCGAAATTCATCATTATTACATTTTTATTTGAAATTGTTTGAATAGTAATATTGTTGAATTTTATTTTTTCTACATTTAATTATTCAAGTATATATCCATATTTATTTTAGATTTCAATATTAGTTTTGTATAACCGATAAATGCATTTTTTTGTTATATTAACTACCACAATTGTATTTTGTAATACATCTTTATGTTCCATTACATTAATATAATCAATTATTTTGAGTATTTTAAGTTGCTATTATTTCTTGAAATTATTTTACTTTGTTGATGTTCATTCCCCCTGATTTTGTAATTATAATAACATATTATAACTTTGATTAATTTTGTTGGATATAATAATTGTAATAATGAAATTTTATATATCATCACTCTAATATTGGTTAGAATTATATTACTGTTGTTGCTTATTGCCTGTTTGTTGTTGAGAATGAGGTAATTCATTATTTAAACCAGTAATTCTATCATTATATGTTATGAAGCTAGCTCTATTCTTATATTAATAACATTGATTTCTAAAATTAGAATATACAGAAGAAGGTGAACATTTTGAATTTTGTGAAAAATGGGAATCTCTTTTTATTATGTAAAAATAAAGAATAGTTTTATACATAATTTTGTTCTTTTTTATGGTATTTATAGTTAACATAATATGTGGCTTATTATTATTGTTTAATATAATAATATATATAATATTACTCCTTTAATTAATATAAGTATAAAACTTTATATTTTTGTTTCTAACATTCCCCCTCAAATCTAATTTTTGGTGAAGTTAGAGTTGAAGAGAAATATTACAAATGTATTACAATATAAAATAATATTTTTATTTTTAATTATAATACAAATAATGTGTTATAAAATATATGAAAAAGAGTAATTTTATTTTTATTTGTAAACTTAATAAATTATTTATATTTATTTTAAATTCTAACATTCCCCCTTTACTTTCAATTTGGATTGGTTTTTTTATTTTTTTTTATATTTTTTTTTGACGTAATATTCAATATCTAGAGCATATCAACTAGATAAGTAATTATTATACAAGTAACATCAGAAAAACAAAATTCTTGTTTCTAACAATATCCTTACATTAAAATTTTCATCTATCAGTAATCAGATTTAATATACTAAAAGTTTCCTTTCTCGAATTTCCAGTAAGTTATAATTACAATTTCTGTTAATTAATAGGTTAATAAGGTCTTATGATTATCTCTTTTACCTTTTTATTTATTTATTTATTTTTTAATTGTTACTTTTATTATTTTTATTCATTAATATTATTACCATGAATTTTATGATGATTTAATTTTTATTTTTTATTTAATATATTTATTTATTATTAATTTATTTATTATTTATTTATATTTTTTGTTTATTTATTATTTATTTTATTAATATAATAGTTATTAATAAATGATAGATTGATAAATTCTTTTATTTTTAGTTGAGATAGTATGATGACTGTCAATTATTGGTTTGTGATTTGCAGATTAATTATCACTTTTAATTTTATTTTTAGTATTATTATTATTAATACTAGAGGCTTTACTATTGATTTTACTAACTTTAGAAATATCAATAAGTCTAGCCGTAAATAAACTTGTTTTACAAGATCCAATAAATGAATTATATTTAAGGAAAAAACTTTAAAAGCATCCATAGTTATTAGGAAGAGAATAATCGTCATTAACGGCTTTATTAATGAACTATATATATTACTATTATCTTCAATATTATTATTAGTAATTCCTTTTTTATTTGCTACATTAATAGTGAATTTAGTTGAGTGTCAAGTCATTTTTCGCTTTACTAAACGTTTAAAGTTCTTTCATACTCTTACCATTGATAAATTTATAAAAATCATCTTTATTCATTAATCTATTTATGCTTTCTATTTCATCAGGAGTTTCTATAAAGTGATGGTTAGTGAGTAATTAATTTGTAATTTAATTTATGATTACGTTTAAGTTCTGATACTTGATGTTTACCTTATAGCTTCAGAATTCTTTTCATTTTGAATATTTATATAATCTTCAATACTGTATCTTCTAGCTATAGCATTATTAAATTTATTATTACGATTATTTTAAATAATTTCATTCAAAGTTTAATACATTAATTTTATTCGAATATAATTTGATCTATTATACATCTCATTATTATTTTCTATATGAATATTGTTAAATTTACTTATTTTTTCAACTAAACAATTATTTTTTTTTTTTTTTTTTTTTTTTTTAGCTATATTGATTAATTCATTATAAAGATTACTTAAGCTAATTAAATGGTCGGTTTCTTCATAAAATGCTTCTAGATATTATTATTTATTAAAATTACAATATTTCTTAATATTTATACTTATTAAAATTACTAATTTTATTATTAATTTATGATTTAATATTACTGATTTTATTCATAAAATTATTAATTTTATTACTTTTCTCAAATTCAACTTTGACATGTGCTTTTAATGAATAGAAAATATTTTTTTCAAAATTATTTTGTAATTTTTTATCATCTACATTACATAATGAAGTACAATGTGAATCTATAATAATATCTTTTGAATAATCATAAATTATGGAGGATTGACATAAGGTTTTATTTTCAATAATGTTAAAATACCATTGCTAAGATTCATCGGATGAAGGAGATAATTTCTTAAATAAATCTTTGTCAAAAATCTTTTATGGGTAAATATATTTATTTGATATAAGATACCCTCAAATCCATTTATAGGTTTTTATGGTATTAACGATCACTTACAATAATAAAAACAATCACAATAATTCAAATAAAGTCAGCTATTACCTATACAACAGTAACTCAAACAACAATAAACAACGAAATATCAATAGCTTATTGAATAACGAACTGTTCAACATAGAATCCTCTATATATTTAGGAAAAAGAAAAAGAGATGAAAACTTCATGGTAAATTCAAGTAACAAAAAAAAGAAATTATTAAAAAAAATACACAAATCAAATAATTATGATGATATCTAAGAATACAAACTTAATATCATCAAGATTAATTTTTAAATTTAAACACAACTAACAAGGAGAAATAAGCAAAAGAAAATCAAGATTAGTAGTAAAGGGATTTATACAAGAATACGTCATAGATTATAAAGAAACCTTTGAACCTAACATAAACAAGATTCGATAAGAATTTATAATGCAGTACTAAATGAAATCATTTTTTAATAGCATTTAATTCATTAACTTCTGTTTTTATATATTAATATTTACATGATTCCCATTTATATTTTAATTTGAAGCACCAAAAAATTATATCATTAATATATTTTTTTTTTAATCTTCTAACAACATTTTTATCTATCATTGTTTATTATGATATGGTTATCACAAAAAAATATTTGATTATTAGAATATTTCTTAAAGGTTGGTATCAGTCTTTAATGATTATTTATATTTCTTTCAAACCAGAAGATTTCAATCAAATATGGATATTTATTTATAATCTGAATTTTTAATACTTTTATATATTAATTATGTAAATTTTCTCCTTTAGTATTTTATAAAAAGTTTTCTTTTAGTGTTTCTTTATTATTTAATTGTTTTAATTCATGAAGACTTTTATTTTGTTCTCAAATAATCCATTATTTTCTGTTATTTTTAAGATATTTAAAATAAATATCATTTACAGTAATACATTTTTTATTTTTTATTTTTTTTCAAATATTTTATTAATATTTAAAGAATTTAAGGTTTCCTATCAAATAATTCAAATAATATAATTTAAATAATTTTGTACTAATTATCTGAATATTATCTTTATAAATATTATTAATAATATAATTTTTTTAAAAAAAATTTTTTAAATTGTTATTAATATTTTTTAGACACATTAATGTTTATAATAGTTTAATTTATTTATATTATAAATATTTTATTATTTATTAATATATTTTTTTAAAAATAGAACTAAAGAAAAACATATTCATTTAGAAAGCTTTTATACATGAATATTATTTATTAAACTAATTGATTGGTTAATATAAAATGAAGTATAGTAAATATATTTTAACACTTCTCCTCAAATGTAACTTCGTTTCAATGTTACATTTGTTTAATTTTAACTATATTTTTTTTAGAATTAAAATTTTAAATCCTCAATTTTATATAATAAAGAATTTCTGAATTTTTCCATAAGAGTGTTATTCAGATATTTAGTGAATCCATCGGCCAAATTATTTTGAGATTGAATATATTCTAATTTTATAAAATTTTTATTTATTATTTCTCTAATATAATGAATTCTTATATCAATATGTTTTGTCTTCGGATTAATGGATTGATTTTTGCTATTGAATATGGCAGCTTTGTTATCTATTTTTATTTTAATACATTTAATATTATAATATAATTCTTTCATTAAGTTTAAATACCAAATGCAGTGCTTGCCACATTCACTCAGACTATAATACTCCGATTCTGCAGTAGATGTTGACACACAGTGTTGTAGCTTGGAACACCAGCTAGTTGGTGCGTTGCCCATGGTTACTAAAAAACCTGTTGTTGATCTTCTGGTTTCAGTATCTCCTGCAAAGTCGGCATCAACAAAGGCTTCTATTCCTAGTTTCCTTGTATAGTTTATCCCGTAACTCGTTGTTCCTTTAAGATATCTTAGTATTCTTACGACATTGTTCCAGTCTTCCATATTCGGATTATTTGATTTTCGTGCTGCTTTACTTACCGAAAATAGAATATCAGGTCTGGTGCATATAGCAATGTAGAGTAAATTTCCTATTGCACTTCGGTAGGTAGTTTGATTAAACTTTATATTTCTAAGTTTGTCGTCCGTAATTGGTTTTGTATTCCTTAATGGTTTTTCATTATTCATATTGAATTTTTCTAAAACCTCTATAATGTATCTTCTTTGATGCATAAAATATCCATTTTTGTGTTTAACAAATTTTATTCCGATAACGAAATCCACGTCGCCAATTTCTTTTATTTTATATTTTCTTTTGAAATATTCTTTTATACATTTAATTTCATTCTCTTTTCCAGCGATTAAAATATCGTCAACATAAATACCGACGATACATAAAATGTTTTTATTTTTATCGTTTTTTACATATATACATGGTTCACTTACCATTCTTCTAAGTCCTATTTTAGTTAAGAATTTATTAATTTCTTTATTCCATTCTCGTCCGCTTTGTTTCAGACCATATATAGCCTTGTTTAATTTCCAGTATTTTCTATTAAAATCTGGATGACCTTCTGGAGGTTTCATATAAATATTTTCACTTAACTTGGCATTAAGGTAAGCAGCGTTTATATCGATTTGTTCTATATTAAAATTATTTTGGGCAGCAATTGAAGTTAAAATTCTGATAGAGTCGTGTTTTAACGTTGGTGCAAAAGTATCATGAAAGTCTATTCCAAATTCTTGGGTAAAACCTCGTGCTACCAATCTTGCCTTTCTTTTTGTTATCTCGCCATTCGCATTTCTTTTATATTTGAAGATCCATCGTGAGGAAATTACATTGGCATTTTTGGGTATATATTTAATTGTATTAAATACATTTAAGTTTTTCATATTGCTTAATTCTTCATTTACTGCATTAATCCACTCTTTTCTATCGATTAAATTTTGAATATCTTTATAATTTTCTGGTTCTCTTAAGGTATTTGTTGTCTTTCTTCTTTTGTTATTACTTTCATTTATAATATTCATAGTTCTTTTTTTATTATTGGTCTCGATATTATTTAATTTAAATGAATTGTTATTAGTCAATAAAGTATTTATAATTTCGTTTCTATTACGTTGAATATAATTTTTATTGATAATTGTGTTGTCATTTACTCTGCTGTTTTCAATATTATTATTGTTATTGATTGTTTTATTGGCTGTATTATCATTTATTTTATTATTATTATCTTCTATATTTTGGCTATTATTATTATTAATTCTAATTTTATTATTACTATTATTTGTATTATTATTATTACTATTATTTGTATTATTATTATTATTATTATTTGTATTATTATTATTATTATTATTTATATTATTATTATTGATAAAATTATTATTGGTTATGTCATTATTATTAATATTATTATTGTTTATATTATTATTATTATTTGTATTATTATTAATGAAATTATTGTTATGGTTATTATTATTGATATTTTCATTGTTATTGTTACTATTATTGTTACTGTAATTATTATTTCTTTGTTTTTTGTTATATTTTCTTTTATTCTTAGAATTATTTTTATTGATTATATCTTCGTATATGTTTTGTATATTGCTATTATTTAATATTGGTGAATTACTTAGGATGTTTTCTGAATTAAAAAATTCTTTAGAACCTGGATAATCAATTTTATTTAATCTTTGTTGAATATTATGATTAATGTTATATGTATTGGTATCGTATGTATTTTTATTATAGTATGTATTATCTGTATTATCTCCCCTGATTTCGTGATCCGGAATAAAATTGGAAAATTCAGTTGAGCATTCTTTAAGATAACTGTTTCCAGGATTGGATTCGAAAAAGGCAACAGATCTAGATAGGATTATTTTATTAGTAGTAATATCTAAAATTTTGTAAGCTGATGGATTTTCAGAGTATCCTAGAAAAATCCCTGGTTTAGTATTGTTATCGAATTTAGATCTAAAGACTTTAGGAATAAAGAAATAAACTTTGCATCCAAATACTTTAATATTTGAATAGTTGACCTTTGTTTTGTTAATTATTTCATAAGGTATTTTCATATTTATTCCTTTGTGTGGAATGCGATTATGTATATAATTAGCAGTAGAGGTAGCATCTTCCCAAAATTGGTGACTAAGTTTAGAGTCATTCAGCATAGCTTTGGCGGAATTAATTAGGGTGCCATTGAATCGTTCCACCCTTCCATTTTGTTGTGGGTTATATGGTACAGTTAACTGATGTTTGATACCATAAGATTTAAAGAATAAATTAAAATTATTATTGCAAAATTCTGTACCATTATCCGTTCGAATATATATAATTCTAGTATTATACTTATTTTTAATACTTAAAAACCAATTGTAAAATGAGTTAAAGGTGTCACTTTTAGATTTTAAAAACAAAGTCCATCCATAGCGTGAATAGTCATCGAGGATTGTAAAAAGATATTTGTTACCATAAAGTGATTCAGGAAGAGGACCAACCAAGTCCATGTGAAGTAATTCAAATATATGTTTCGACTTATTTGTTGCTTGCTTATATGCTTTATTTTTAAGTTTTGAATTCATACAAATTGGGCATTGATTAACTGGTGTATTAAGTTTTAATAATTTGTTTTTAATATGACTAATATCAAAATGACATAATCTTCTATGCCATAAATTTAATCTCTTTGCAGCATCTAGTGTAGTGAAATTTATTTCTAAATTATTATGTTGATGGTTATTATTATTGAGATTTATTTTATTATTGGAAAACCGAATTTTAAATGTATTAGTCTTGGTTGCAGTGATGTTAACTATTCTTTTATCATTGCTATCGTAAATGATTGCATATGATTTATTATTTGAATTATTAAAAACAATTTTATAATTTTCTTTTAGTAATTTGCATATAGATATTAAATTTTTATTGATGGCTGGAGAGTAGTATACCTCATTAAGTATTACTTCATTGTTGTTTACATACCCCTTAAATTTTCCTTTATGGACAGCTGTAATTATTTGTCCATTAGCTAGATTAATTTCTTCATTACATTTTTTTATGTCTATTAGAAGATTAAGATTGCTTGTGATATTGATTGAAGCACCGGAGTCCAAAATCCAACATGAAAGAAAGTTTTTGTCACTATCTTCATTTAAAAATTCTTTTTCAACGTTACAGTAATTTAATTCAATATTATTTTCTGTATTATAATCTTTAGTAAAGGCATCTGCGTATATTGTGTCATAATTACTTGAAGAGGCATCATTAGTGTTCACATAATTAAAATCGTTTTGAAATTTTCTTTTGTTTTTAGTTCTTTTATTAAATTTATTTTTGTTTTGATTTTTATATAAATTATTTTTTCTGAATTTACATTCATAGAAGTAATGTCCTCTTCTTCCACAATAGTTACATCTTCCACTACTCCTTTTGAGACTTTTTCTTTTACCTTTAGTTCTATTATTGTTTCGATAATTCTTGCTCTTTCTTGTTTCAGCATTGAAGAGAACATTATTATTGTTGTTTTCCTGAATGGAATTTTTTTCTTTTAAATTAGATAAAACGATATTAGGGATGATTTCCTTAACATAGGAGCAGCATGATTCCCAACTCTTATGTTGAAAGACGTTTATCCACCTTAGATCTTCAGGTAAGCATCTATTTAGAATGCCGATTTTTGTATTTATACTAAGGTCATTGTCAATTTTCTCAAGTTCGTCTATTAAATTTTGCAAATTGGCAATGAATATATTTATATCGGTCTTGGTGTCAAACTTCATTGTTTCAATTTTGTTTTGGATTTCGATTTTTCTTCTTTCCTTGCTTTTGGTAAACGATTCTTGGAAGATGTTCCAAATTTGAAAAGCGGTCTTTTCATTTCCATTTATTAGTTTTTGTGTTTGTTCTCCAAGCCCATTTATGATAATCCATTTGGCCGTGATGTCGTTAGTTATATCAATGTTTTTAGTGTTCTTTTCATAAACTAACGAACTATCAAATTGATCCTCCGGGTAATCTGTTAATTCTTCTCTTATATCTCTCTTTCTTAACTTCTTTACAATTGGATGAAGGACATATTTGGTTAATTTATTTATTGTTAGCAAATACAGAATTTTTCTTCTCCAACCAGGGTAGTTTTCTGTATTTAGTTCAGTAATTTGGTTGAAATTTTCGGAATAATTAAAGGTTATTCCGTTATGTGTAATATCTTCTCCGGTGAGGTTGATAACTTATTCTTGGTTTCTTCTTCTTCCAGCCATTTCGAGTACTTTTGAAATTTAAAATTTTTATTATTGTTTTAAATTAATTATATATTTTTTTAAAATCTCAATTAATAAAAATATTTTAGTAGTTTTAAAAAAATATTATAATATTTAATTCTGTTAATTTTTATTAATTTATTAGTATTAATTTGTTATATTAAAAATTCTCATTTTAATTTTTACTTAAATTTGATTTCATTAATTTGTTACTATTTTTATCTCATTTAGTATTGTAATACCAAACTTTAATAAATAAGACATTTATATTATTTAATTTATTATTAATTTTGATTAAATAAAAGGTGATTATTATTTGATTAGATTTTTTATTTTTTATTCATTGATTAGTTTTATAATTTCATTTTAATATATTTGATATATTATATAATGTGATTTATTCAAAATTTTATTTAATACATATAATTAGTTTTTTTATTATTACTTTAATTTAATTATATTTTTTATATTAATAATATTTTAGTTTCAAATTTATCTAAATACCATCAGTTGACTATTTATTTCTCATCTTGATGATATTAGATTTAATTTAATTTAATATTAGTATCATCAGTTGACTATTTATTTCTCATCTTGATGATACTGTGTTTATTTTATTTTTAATATTAATATCATCAGTTGACAATAAATTTTTCATCTTGATGATATCATTTTTATTTTCTTTTAATATTAATATCATCAGTTGACAATAAATTTTTCATCTTGATGATATTAATTTTATTATTTAACAATTTAACTATAATTTTATTTATTGTTGATTAAAAAAAATCTTTATTTCTTATGGATTTGATTCGGTAATAAATAAAATACAATAAATAATAAAAACAATAATTTATTAGTTCTTTGGTTTTATTGAAAAATAAAAATAGAAAAATTTAATTTATATTATAACTTAACTTTATTTTAATTCAAACTCAATTAGTAGATTGAGACTCTTAATCTTTTGACACATTAATGTTTATATAATTAAATAATAGTTTAATTTATTTATATTATAGATATTTTATTATTTATTAATATATTTTTTTATAAAATAGAACTAAAGAAAAACATATTCATTTAGAAAGCTTTTATACCTGAATATTATTTATTAAGCTAATTGATTGGTTAATATAAAATGAAATATAGTAAATATATTTTAACAAAATTAATAATAACTTTGTACTATTACAAGATATACTTTAATTATGAAATATTAAAGTATAAATTTTAATTAACATCTTATATCCTCAAAACACTCAATTTTGTTCTGTGATGTTTGCTTATTAATAATGATTATTATATTTTGTTTCTATAATGAATATTATAAGAATAATAAAAATATATTGTTATTAGTTTGATTATGAATGATATAAAAAAAATATTATGAATATTTATTTCAACTTAACTTTATTTGATAGCTCAACTGAAGAGTTGAGACTCTTTATCTGTGAAAAGTAGAAATCTCTTTTTTATTATTTAAGAATAAAGAATAGTTATATACATAATTTTGTTCTTTTTTATGGTATTTATAGTTAACATAATTTGTAGCTAATTATTATTATTGTTCACCTATCATACACTAATATATTAATATATATTACATTACTCTTTAATTAATATAACTATAAAGCTTTATATTTTTGTTTCTAACAAATTTTCACTGAATTTTTATTAATAATTAGAATCGACTGAACCTTTTGAAGGAACATGATTATTATTAAAACTAATTATAATTATTTGTCAATTATTTTTTATATTTTTTGGATGAATTTAAGATATTAGAAGAAACAAATGGAGAATATTTAATTAAATTATTTTTTTTTTAATTAAAAATATATTTTTCAATTTGATTTTGAACGTGTGATTTTTTATAATTTAATTACCTTTCTTGATTTTGTATTGTATGATTTTGTAACACTGGTAGTTTAATGTGAAGACCATTTAATAATATTGATGATTAGGTATTTAATTCTTCTTTTTCAGATTGTATTTCTTTTCTCTATTCTGTAACACTTTTATAATTGTTAATATAAAAAGGACTTGAATTAGAAGCTGCAGCTGAAGTTGTAATTGTTTGTAGAGAATTATTATTATTTATTTATGATTTTTAAAGTTCAATACCTCACATTATTTTATTATTTACAGCATAGTCTCTTCTGCTGAATTTTCTTCATTATTCTTATTAGTTTTACATTTAACAGATGAAACTTTCTTAGGATTTTGAGGTTTTATTATTACTATAAGAATCTTTTGAAATATCATAAAGATTTTCTCTTTTTTCATAATTGGTAAAGGTTTGAGTCCTTTACTATAATTATTTTTCTTTTGATGTTGAATTTCACTTTATATTTCATTACTTTCATTTTTCATTAGTACAATGGAAACATCAATAATCACTGTACAATAATCTTTTTCAATAAAATCAAAATCTGGTTGTAAATTATTATTATTATTATTATTATTATTATTATTATTATTTTATGTTAAAAGTTGTGATTTTTGTACATAATAGTCTTATTCAAATATCTTTCTTCATCCTTTACAACAGGTAAAAGTATAGTACGTTACAAACCGCTTAAGGGGAAGTGCTGCTTTGTGGTACCCAGAAGTAAACCTAAGACGCCCTGACATAGCAAAATTATTTGAATAAATGAGGGCTGATTTCCAGTTAGAAGAAGATAAGGAACTAATGAAATCTAAGCTCCTAAAACTTTAGCACGAATGGGAAAAAGAAAGGGAAGGTTCACTAGAATGACAACCCTACGTCGGACAGAGGAAATTTCAGAAGACGAAGAATTATTTCAAGCAATAAAAACCCCTTACCAAGCACAACGTTAGTAAGCGAAGTCTCTAAGTTAACAGGTACCAGAAAATTTTGTTGTTCTCATTGGAACTATCAACAACCCTACGGATCTGATAAGATGCAAAGAAGTCTTAATTTGTTTAGATCCACGCTCCATTATAAACGTAATCCCTCCAAAATTGGTCAAAGAATTAAAGATTAACGTAAAGGAAAAGGTTACATCAGTCAAGGTAATTGGAAAAGACCCAACCCTACGTACCATGACTGAGAATGTAAATATTAACATCCCTTTCGTATTTAAAGGCTCTCATGACAAAATAGCCAAACTATTTACATTCACTATTTGTTTTAATATAAAAGAACACTTTTAATACACGATACTCTAAACCTTACCCCTACCTACCTAGCACGAATGGGAAGGGTTTATGACTGCATTTCTGAGTTTAACCGACTTATCAGGGCAATCGGTTGTACTAAATAACAAAGGAAAGTTATTCTAAATTATTAAGTTCAACCATCAGTACATAAAGAATTTATAAATCTATAGTCCGACAGCCCTATGAAGATCTCCCTGAAGGACCTAACCCAATGTTTAATCCGTTGCGTCATTGACCAGAAGAGATTCTACGGTAAGAAGCTGGAAAAAAAAAAAAAAAAAGCTAACAAGACAACCGAGCTTTAGTTGCCGCTTTGCTAGGATTTTTTGGTAAAGAATACAGAATTTTAGTAAACGAAAAAGAAAGAGGCGAAAATGATAAGAAAGATAATCGAAAGAAGCACAAACAATTATCTCCTTTTTGGGAAAAGGGATGGCTCTTACTAAAGACAACCTTACGTCAAAAAAAGGAAACTTCAGAAGGCCCAACAAAATCTTTTCAAACCACAATAACTCCTTCCGAACTATAATGTTTGTAAGAGAAATTCATAACAAGAGAAGGACCAGAAAATTTTGTTGTTTTCAAAGAAATAAACAACCCTATGGATCAAACACGATCTAAAGAAATTTAAATTTGTTTGGTTACATGCTCTAATATAAAAACTACACTGACAAAATTGGTTCCTGAATTAAATTTTAGCATATAGGAAAATTTTACTTGTCTAAGTAATTGGATACTGGCCAACCCTACGTATCATAACTGACCAGGGAAAACGTACCACATAGATTGTTTGGAAAAAACCGCTTTGACTAACCTACGAAAAGGAAGACGCCTAATAATCATCGCCATTAATGAAGGAGCCAATTTAAAAAGACCAATATCTAATAAAGGACTACAAGAACTATTTATTAAACCAAAAGATAACAAATCTATTGTAACCAGATGCTCTCAACCTTCCGGAAATTCTCTAAGATAAAATTCAGCCAGCGGAAATAATCCTCAACTAGAGCTACCAGAATTACACTCCGAAAATTCCTTAAGAGAGAATTTTGCCAGTGAAGATTATCATCAACCATCTTAAGGAATTTCAGGACTACCCTCCGGAATTTATATAGGAGAAATTTTAGCCAGCGAAAATTATAAGCTAGAATCTGAAAGACGACCCTACGGAAAACACCTTAGTCTTACCGACAAGACAACCCTACAGGGGAAGTTCGAGACATCTCTGAGTCCTTAGTATTAAATACAAAAAGACCAATACTCCAGATGACTTAAAATTAACTACTGAAGATTAATGAATAAATACTATTCTTCTTTGATAGAAGCATCCAAAGAAAAATCGATCAACACTCTGCCCAAGCATAGGCCGTATGACTGTGCCATAGAGTTGAAGTAGGATACCACTTTCTTTTACTGTCTAATTTATCCTATGTCCAAAAAAGAGGACGAAGAGATACAAAAGTTTCAAAAGGACAACCTAACCAACGGGTTCATTAGAAGATCTATATTTTCAAATGCGCACCCAGTCCTATTTCAAAGGAAGAAAAATTTGAGCTCCGCCTATGTATTTAATACCAAAAATTAAATCAACAAATCCTACGGAATTCCAACTCATTCCCTTTAATCACTGTTGCTTTCGAGGATATGAAAGGTTCGAAAATTTATAGCAAACTTGACCTAAAAATCGCTTATAATCTTATTAGAATACGAGAATGCGACAAATTTAAACCGCTTTCCGTACCAAATATGGACACTTTGAAAATACAGTGATACCTTTCGGGCTCACTAATGCCTCTGCTGTTTTTAAAAGAATAATTAGTATTGTTCTACGTTATGTCATCAACAAGTACGTTCAAGTTTACCTAGATGATATTATCATTTATTCAAAAAATTTTGAAGAACATGGTAAGCAAGTACAAACTGTCCTACAGCTACTCATCGATAACTAGCTTGTTGACAAAATTTCCAACTATGAATTTCACAAGTAAGAAGTGGAATTCCTTGACCACATTATCAGCAATGAAGGTGTCAAGACTAATCCGCAAAAGCTTGAGGCCATTATATCCTGGTCAACTCCTACCAAAATAAAGGAAATCCAATCATTCATCAAGTTCTGAAACTACTACCATCGTTTTATCAAGAACTTCTCAAACATAGCAATGCCAATTCATCATCTTACCAAGAAAGATGTTTATTTTGTATGTTTATCAGGTTAATTAAATCTAATAAAATAAAATCATTATTAAGCTTTTTCAAAATGACCAAAAACTTTTGAATTCGTAATTAAAATAATATTTCTAACAAATTTGAAAACTAGATAATAAATATATTTAATTCTATTATTTAAAATAATAAAATTCAACAATATTACTATTCAAACAATATCAAATAAAAATATATTAATAATGAATTTCAAGAAATCAATAAATAAAATTATTTGTTGTAACTCAATTATATTGGATTAATAATCTATTCAATTTTAACTTGTTATTAAGTTAAACTTGAGGAGGAATTTTAAAAATACAAATATTGAAATTTTGTACTTACATGATATTAAGGAATTTTATAATATATGTATTACCAAATATATAAGCAATAATATATATTTGTAAAATATTAATAAAATAACTATAAATATCTTAAAAGATAAATTTTTTTAATCAGAACTCCTTATCAACACGAGAAAATACATTCTTATTTCAAAAAATAAAAATAAATTAAAATAAAAATAATAATAATTTAATTAATCCTTAACTATTTTAATTAAAACCAAAATAAATTAATAATTGATATTCTTTATACTTATTAAAATTTAACTAAACAAAATAACAAACTTGCAAATAATTAATAAACAATTTTTTTTATATTAACTCTTTTAAACAAATTTTTATAAACAGACTAAACAAAAAATATAAAATTTTCTTATTAAATAATTTAAAATCAATTTAAAATATAAAAGCATGTAAATATTTCTTAAAATATTATTCTTAATTAGTACTTTTTTTAATAAATTATAGTAAAGCGTTTAGTTTATTGGTTTTAATAATCAATTTTTCTTTATTAACTTGTATACAATATTACTAATTAAATAAATAGAATTATAACTTTTAAAATTAAATAGATCTTTCTTATAAACAAATTTTCATATTTCTAATAAAACATTTTTGTTTTAATTTTTTAAATTCATTTTATTTCATATTATGTTTTTATTCACTTTTACAAAATTTAATTTTATAAATTAAGAATATTGGTAATAAATCAATTTTTTTTGGTAAAGAATGGACTAATAATCAGTATTAACCTGGGTGATTACTAAATTCTTTACTTTTATTACTTTCCAATATTCTTAATTATGAAATTTTACTATTATATTAATATTATATATTAGATACAAATTTCATCTAATTAATTTTGTTAATATTAAAAAAAATATGTTATAAATATTTATTATTATATTTTATTAATATCCAATAAGAAATCTTATTTCTAAAAAAAAAAAATAAAAAATATATTGATAAATTTTTAATATTTGAATAATATTTTAAGTGAAAAAAATACTCAAATGATAATAATTAAAAAAAGAAATATTTAATAAAAAGAAAAGATAACGATTTCGAAAACATAGATCATTGTCTTTCAAAAGAAGTTAAAATATCAGGAGATATTTGGACATAAGGTGGATTAATATTAAAGGATTTGGTATTACATTGTACAGAGAAGGAAAAAAACTTGAAGATCTATTAGAAGATTTTTTATTCTTTTATATCAAGAAATAGTTATAAAAGAATAAAATAAATTAATAATTTAAAAGTCCAAATAACCAATTCTCCAAAAAAAATAAGTATTTAGTATTTTAAAGAAGCTATTACATAAGAAATGATATTTTCCTCTGAATTTTTGTTATTCTAATATTAATAATATTTAGCTTAATGATAATAGTAAAATTTATATCCTAGAACATGGTGAAAATATAATGAGGAAATAAATAACAAAAAATAAAGATTTTTGAAACACTAGATGTTGCACAATTGAATTATATAAAAATAATATTGTTATGATATGAAAAATTCTCATCTTTATTTTGTTCTATCTCTTAAACGAATATATTTAAAAAAAATGTTAAAGAATTCAATATATTAAAATTTAAGAATTATTAAAATAAACCAATTAATATGTTATTCGAATATCCATTATCCCTATACCAATGATACCTTCTTGATATACATTTAATTAAATAACTTTTCCATTGTATTATAAATCATAAATACATTATTTATAATAACTTGAATTCAACCTCATATGGCTTATTTGAAAAATTATTATATTAGATAGCGGTCCAATTATGTCTAATCCCATTTTGGTAAAAGGTAAACCTGAATAGTGTATCATCAATTACGTTCTTTTTCCCAGTTTCGTATATTACTTTAATTATTAACATTGAAAATAAGAGTACCAATATATTTGGCGTAAATTGTTTATTTTTTTATTTTGGAATAAACTTATCAGAGGCTTATGACCAGTGTATAATATTAGTTCTTCTTTACTACAAGAGATGTAGTCCACGCATATTCTCCATTTATTGCTCTTTTTGGTACTAATAATCAATATTAGTCCGGAGGGTTGGCGAAATTCTTATCCTTAACATTTAAATAATTTTCCTTTTGAATAGCCAGTATATGTTTTAGATTAACCAGATTGTAGGCAAAGCTATCAATGTGAGGAGCCGCATCAAACGAGTGCACCAAGTAGACGGTTTAAGGATTGGCATATAGATGGTAGTTATTTAGGGTTAGGAAAGGAGCTAGGCATGGATCCATGAATCATTGCTGAAATCTTTTAAAAAACAACTGCAGTATTGTTTCACATATGCATTAGTTCTTTCAACCTGGCCAGTGGTATGATGGTGGTTAGTAGTAGCAATCGGGTGATTTACTCCTAGAAAATTCATAGTTTTCTTCCAGAACTTACTGTTAAATTGTACTCCACGGTAAATGGTAATAATTAGTTGTATTCCATGAAACTAAAAAATATTTTGTTGGTATGCAGAGGCTGATTCGGCTGCGGTAGGTACATGGTTAAATCCAACCCGGTGTATCATCTTGGTAAGGACATCACAAACTACCATAATTCATCCATAGTGGGACCGTTCCATAGAGTTTTGAGCCGGTTTCGGTTCAGAAGGTAGATTAGTAATAGTTTACATGAACTTGTTGCCACAGAAGTTCTGATATAGGTAGCATAATCATTTTTCCGTAGGGTTTGTGCAAAGTATCCTTCATCTTGGAACAAATCTTAGAGGATTGTATATATCAGCCCCTGTTATGGCCTATTCTAACCAGGGGATGATACCAGAAGTTCCTTTATCTTGAAGAAGGCATCCTAATAATCGTTGTTCCATACAAAAGCAACATCTTTCTTGGTAAGATGATGAATCGGCATTGCTATGTTTGAAAAGTCCTTGATTAAACGACGGTAGTAGTTACAGAACTCAATGAATGATTGGATTTCCTTTATGTTTATAGGAGTTGACCAGGATGTAATAGTTTCAACCTTTTGTTTATCAATCTTGATATCTTCACTGTAAATTAGACAGTAAAAGAAAGTGTCACATTCCTTCCACTCATGACAAAGTAATATGACCTATGATTGGGCAAAGAGTTGGCCAATTTTTTGCTGAATGCTTCTATCGAAGAAGTATAATATTTCTTTACTAGTTCTTCAGTAGTTAATTCTAAGTTTTCTTGAGGTATTGGTTCTTTAGTACTTACAGTAATAGAAAGGACGTAGCGATGTCTCCAGCTCTCCTATAGGGTTGACTTGCAAGTTGTGGCCTAGTGAGATTATTTATGGCTAAATTGGTGCCTAGAGATTATCCGTAGGGTCGTCGTTCAGATCTGGCTGAGGATATTCTTTAACGGCAATATTTTCTTCTAAAGAATTTTCTGAGGATAATTGTGGTAACTCTTGTAGAAGTTGACTCCTACTGACTATATTTTATCTTAGAGAATTTCCGGAGGGTTTTGATCATTTTATTACAATAGATTTATTTTCTTAGTTCTTGTCCTTTATTAGGTGCTTTTTTAAATTTAATATTTCGTTAGAAGTGATGGTCATCAGGAAAGTCTTCTTCTACAAAGGGTAGTCTAGGCGATTTATTTTTAGTAGTCTATCTTTGTGTTACGTTTTCCCTGGTAAATGTAGCTACTGTAAATTTTATGTTTCTCTTGGAAGTTTTATCCTAAAGATAAAATATGACTGAAATGTTCCACTATATTAAAATGTATATTAAATTTGAATTACTGATCTTTTTTATTATTTGAGCCTTTCACTGAGAGATGAATATTGATAGTTATAATCAATATATGCTTATAATTAATTAAATAATATTATATCAATAGTTGCATATTAGTATAGTTTGAAATATATATAGTTATGGTAAGTAGGGTTGGCCCGTTTCCCCTTGACTGATGTAACTTTAATTTTTAATTCTTAAATCAATTTTAAAGGAGTAATATTTATAATAGAAAATGGATCTAAGAAAATTAGAATTTCTTCCCCTCTTATTATCCGTAGGGTGGTTGGTTGTTCCATTGGGAATAAAATTTTCTGCACTTACTGGTTAACTTCGTTTACCAGCATTGTAGTTGGTAGGTGATTGTTTCTAGAAAAGATTCCCCTGAAACTTCTAAAGTTTCCTTTATCTAACGTAGGATTGTCCTTAGAATAAACCTTTCCTTTTCCCTATGAATCTTCTTTGCCTTTTTCACTATAAGTAGGATACTGCTTGCGCTTCTCTTTACCACTATCTTTCTTGACATTTTCATCTTTCTCTTTTTCGTCTACGAAAATTCTATGTTCCGTATGGTAAATACCGAACAAAGCAGCAACTATGGCCTGCTTGTTGTGACGACTATCTCTTTTTTCCAATTTTTCATCGTAGTACCTTGTCTGGTCAATGTCACAACGAATCAGGCAGAGAGTTAGGTCTTTTAGAGTGATCTTCGTAAGGCTGTCGGACTCTAGGTTCATAAATTCCTTTCGGACCGATGGTCGAACCTGATAATTTAAGATGCCCTTTTCTAACAATTAATTAAGAAGGAATCGGTGCTACAGTTGTAACTGTTTGAGAAGGATGTTTTAAAACGACATGTGCAATTTAAAAGAAAAATTAATTTGAAATTTGTTTTTATTGATATAAATTTTATTAACATTTAAAATTTAAAAATTTATTTTTTAATTGATTAGATGTTGTAATATTTCAAATTACTTTTAACTAGTTAATTAATTATTTAATAAAAGCACAAAGAAAAATATTTTCATTCGTGAAGTTCGCACTATTTATATTTTTAAAAGAAAAAACATATTTAAAATGTAATAATAATTTTATATAAATATTTAGAAATATGTTAGTAATAATTAATAATGAAAAACTTTTAGAAAATAGATTTTAATTGATGAAAATGTATCATATAGAAAAATAATAAAATAATTATTATAATTAGAACTTCTAAATTAATTTCGGTTGAATTACAAACCTAAAGAATTTTTTCTATAATATATACATAAAGAATTTTCAAAAAGTAATTATTAATAATTAATAAAATATTTAATTTTTCAAAATGGGTTGAGGTGTGAGTCAAACCCATGAAGGATTGGTCATGGTCAAGGTAACTAACCATTCAACTAAGATTCTAACTTTATTAACTGTAAAGAATAATGATTAATTTTTATTAAAATAAAGAATAATTATTAATCTTTATTAAATAAAATATTAAATATTTAATAAAATTTATTATATTTATTATAAAATATTTTTAATATAAAATTATTATTAATAGTTTATAATTAATATAATAAAATTTATTATTCTTTAGTATTGTAATAATATAATAATATTATAATAATTTAACAATAACATTATTTATATTTGTTAAAATTCATGTAATATTTAAATTTTAAGTTTTGATTTAAATAATTGTTATATTAATATAATTTAAAAAAAAAAAAAAAAAACTTATATATAAATTATAAAATTATAATTAAAAAATAAGTATAAAATTATATTAAAATACACTAATGAAACAAATCAAATGAAAATAGAACAATTAATGTTTAAAAATTAATTAAAATTTAACAATGTCAAGTATAATTGACATTGTTTAAATAAAGCAAATGTTAATAGAAGTTTTCCGATTGAAAAAAATCGGTTTTTATTCAATTAACATATGATCAATTTTATTAATAATTGGTAATTAAACTTTTTAGGTTTTTCTCCCAAATCTTTTCCTAAAAAATTATTTATTAAGATTTGGAACTTTACTATAAATAATTCTTGATTTTCCTTATTTTGAAGATCAAGAGTTATTTAAGAATTTAATTATAATAATAAACAATTTTTATTTTAAAAATTTAATTATTTTTAAAATAAAAATTCTAAATAAAAAATATTTCTAAATAAAATATTTTTTTTAAAAAAATAATTATTTTAATTATTCGCGTAATCAAATTTCTTATAATAAACTCTCTCTCTTTTTATGTTTAGATAAGTATTTTCTTTTATTTATTTTTAATTCCTTGATTAATATTTATTATTACTATTAACTGTAGAAAAGGATTAAATTTAATTAAATTTGAATTTAGTTCTTTACACGGTAAAATAATGCTTATACAATGATAGTCTTTTGGTTAAGTGTTAAAATTAAGATAGAAAATAGTATTATAACTTATAATGTTACTAAGTTAATGTGTTGAATTATATATTAATAATCCAACAATAATTAATTAATAATAAAATAATACTTATAAAATAAATAATTTAAACAATTAATATTTAAAGAATAATTTAAAAAATAATTTCTTTAAATGATTTATAAAAAAATTTATTTTTTTTAATAAAAAGTTGAATTATTAGTATATAATTTTTGTAAACATAATAACCTTACAAAGAACATAAAAGATAGATATTTATATCATTCTTTTATACTTTGCGAGTTACATAATAATAGTATTTAATTATATGATATTAACAATATAATAATATAAATATTAATAAAATATTATGATAATAACAATATCGATATGTTTAAAATATTTAATATTACTAAATAAATATAATTTGTAATTATTTAATTAATTTGAATAATTAAAAATAGTAGTTATTATAGATATTCTATAAATATATATTTAAAGATACTATAAATAAATATGTGACGTAATATGTAGATAATTGAAATTATTAATATAAATCTTATTTATTAATATTCTCAGAATTATTATGACTAAGATAATTCTTTAAATATTAAATAAGAATTTATATTAATTATTAATTATTTAAATATATGTATTATTTATAATCAAATAAATAAACTATTGAAATGTAAATAACTGAAATTGAGATTTCAATTCAGTTATAATTTCAATATTACATAACGTATCTATAAACAGTTAGCAATTCTAACTAATCAAATAAAAATTTTACTTAATTTTCGTACATTAAATTTTATTATATTTTATAGTTTATTTTATTATTAATTATATAGTTACAGTTAGTTTATTAAATGATTAGTAAATCATGTTAAATTAAATAATTTATCAATCGTTCATTTTTATTTTTTTATTTACATGTATAAAAATAATTGTACTTGTAACAATAACGCACTAGCGTTACTATTAACTTAAATTGTTATAATAAATATTAATATTAATAAATAAAAATTAATTATTAAAAATAAATAAAATATCTTACTGTAAGCCCAGTAACTAATATCGAATAAAGTTATAAAGCGCTGCACTATATTCTTAAGTGTTTATATTAAATAATTATAGTTAATTTTAGTGTTTATTTTAACAACTCGAATAGAGAGGTGTTAAGTTATCTTAGTCTGTGTTTAATCTATTATTCGTTATTCTAGTTACCTTAAACCGACCTTTTACAGTTTTTTAATGGAGTGAATTTGTGGCTTCTTTTATAGTAAGGTTCTAATTCACTAACATAAAATATAAGGCACATATTTGTAAAAGGTGAGCAAGAAAGATCCATGCAAAAGTAATTTTGTTCTAGTTAAACTTTGGTATTTTTAAAAGGAACATAACGTCGATTTTGTAGTTTATAAAATGTGAGTGGGTTGAAGTTGGCAGGTTTCTTAAACCAGACTAAGTCAAAAAGTTGGTAATGGACCGGAGGGTTGGAGAGCCTCCTATCCTTAGCATTTAAGTGGTTTTCCTTTTGAATAGCTATTATATGTTTTACGTTAGCCAGATTGTGGAAAACGCTATCAATAAGAGGAGCTGCACCCAATGAATGTACTAAGTCGGCGGTTTGAGTTATTTACATTTTTTTCCATAATAGTTTTGTACTTAGAGACAAGTTTAGACAGAATATCTTATCATTTAAGTAACCCTACTTAATGGCGTCAACAAAGAAAGACTCTTGGTACGTGATCAGGCAGGCATCGTTCGAAAGGTTGTCAAATCCTTTGAAAGTTTCATGCGAAATAATGGAACACTCATCTAAGTTCTGGCTAACAAGAACCTTATGGTCAACCCTAAGAGAAAATTGGTCATTTTTACCATTCCACTTACCAGGTCGGTAAATGATGGTGAAGTCAAAGACAGATAAGAATTCTTGCCAACGAGCTTGGTGTTAGTTAAGTAATTGTGGTTTACTAGCAAAAAGTAAGTTTCTATGGTCAGAGTATACCTGTGTTTGAAATTTAGAATCATCGTATATTCGAAATGTCCATATTTTGTACGGAAGGCGGTTTTAAATATGGACAATCTTATTAGAATTCATTAATGTGAACTCTAATAAGATTGTAAGCAATTTTTAAATCAAGCTTAATTAAAATTTTAGAACACAGTGATAAAGGGATAAGCGGATAAGACTTCCGGAGGGTTTGCTAGTTTAATTTTCGGTAGTCGATACATAGACAGAACTCCCCGTTTTTCTTTCTTTGAAATAGTACTAGGTGTGAAGCAAGGGAAATGGATCTTCTGATAAATTCGTTGGCTAAGTTATCTTTATGATATTTCTGAATGGCTTTTACTTCTTCCTTGGATATTGGATATATAGGACCATAAAAGAAAGTGGCACCTTCAATTATTGAGCACAATCGTACGGTCTATGCTTGGGTGACGTATTGGTCAATTTTTCATTAAATGCTTCGATCCAAGCAGAGTAATATTTCTTTACTAATTTTTCGGTAGTCAATTCTAATTCTTCTGGGGGTATTGGTCCTTTAGTACTTAATACTAAGAAAGCAGCAATGTCACAAACCTCTCCTGTAGGGTTGTCTTTCACAATGTGGTCTTGGAAGATTAACTTGCTGAAACGGTGCCTAGGAATTTCCGTAGGGTCGTCGTTTCACTTATAGCTCCAAAAATTTTTCTTTTGCCTTGGTTGAAGTAAACTTTACATTAATTTTCATTAACAAATCTTGGATGGATAATGTTTATAATAGAGTATTGATCTAAAGAAAAACTTCTTCGCATCTTGTTGAATCCGTAGGGTTGTTAATAGTTACAATAAGAACAACAAAATTTGAGGGAATTGTCATTTATTTATTAATAATAAATAAATGACAAAAATAGTATTTATTAATTAATAATAAATAATAAGATATTTATTATTATAAAAATAATAATAATAATAATATATAATTAAATAATAATAAAAATAATAATTTATAATTATTATTTTATTAATAATATTTTTATTATAATTTAATTATATATATATATATATTTTTTTTTTATAATTATATATATATATATATATTTTATAATTTTATATATATATATATATATTTTTTTATATAATTTTATATATATATATTTTTTTATATAATTATATATATATATAATTTTTTTTTATAATTTTATATATATATAATTTTTTTTTATAATTTATATATATATATATATTATATTTAATTTATAAAAAAAAAAATTTTTTTATATTTTTTTTTGCAAAAATAAATTTATTCAATAAATTTATTAATATTTTAATAATTTATAAAAAAAAAATTTTTTCGGCTTTAAAATTAAATTTTGATTAAAAAATTTAAAAAATTAAATTTTTTAAAAAAATGGCATATCCGAAATTTAATTTTATAATTAATTTAATATAAATCTATAATTAAATTAAAAATTTAAATTTTTTGGACCAATCGATTTTTAAATAGAAAAATTTTTCTACTTTGACAAATAAAATCCGCTTTTGCTAAGGGGGTGGTCATTTTTTTTGGTTTTTTATCTATGTGATGAAAGAAAAAAAAAATTAGAAATAATAAAATTTCTAATTTGGATTTTTTTTCATTGCAAGCCTTTTATTAATATGAAGACATATAATAATAATTAGTAGATTGAGACACTTATCAATACTAGAAACTAGATTCTGATAAAGCACGCCTGGTTCAGTAACTCTTACTGGGAGAAGTTATATTTATTTATTTATTTATGTAATTTATTAATATAAATATAATTTTATTTATTCATTTATTAAAAATTTATTTATTTTATAATTTAAATTTATTTAATTAAATACTAAATTTTAAATATTACTAAACTATTTTTATTAATAAAAATATATTTAATTTGGCAATTTCATTATTATAATTTTAACTACTTTGAATTGTAAAGAATTAACATAAAGAAAAAGTATTCTTTTTATAATTTTCTTTAATTATAAACTATTTTAAAATAATAAAAATTAAATATTTAGATAAATATTATAAAAAATATAATATAAAATAATAAAATATTTATAATAATTAGAACATATAAAAATATAATAAAGCATAATAAAAATATAAAAATATAATGAAATAAAATAAAACTTAATTAATAAATTATTTACATATTTACATAACATAAAATTTGGGGGAGGTGCATTTCGAAAAATTTAATTTCGGAAAAATTACATAAAAAGTTTCATTTCGTAAAATTTCATTTCGGAAAAGTTTCATTTTGCAAAAATTTTTTATAAAGTTAATAAATAAATAAATTAATAATAAAACAAATAAATAATATATATAATTTAAATAAATAAATAAATAAATAAATAAAAATAAATAAATAAAACTATAATAAAAAATAAATTTAAAATTAAATTTTTTAAAAAAAAAAAAATATTTTATATATAATAAATATACATTATTTAATAATAAATATTCATTAGAATTAAAGCTTTAAAAAAATAAAATATTTTATCATACATTTTAAATGTTCTATAATATTTCAATATATATATATATTAATAATAATTTTATATATATATAAAAATAAGTATTAATAATTTAAAGATGTAAAGGATAATAATTTAAAATATAACTATTAAAAATAATTAAAAAATAATTATTAAAAAGATTAAAAAATATTATCTAAATAATTTTGCGAAATGCCACACACTCATAAAATTTATGTTATAAATTTTATGTTTACATTAATTTTATATATTTTATATCACGTTATTTTTAGATCATTTTATAAATCATATGATAATTAATTATTAATAAAATAATTTATTAATAATTAAAGTTTTTATTTTCATTTTATATCAATAAGAATTGATATAAAATGAAATATTCAAACCTTAATTAATATAAAATAGTTTTTATTATTCAAACGAATGTGAAGCATTTCGACGAGTGTGTCATTTCGCAAAATTTTTTGTGTCATTTCGCAAAAGTTCATTTCGCAAAAGTTCATTTCGCAAAAATTTCATTTCGGAAAAGTTTCATTTCGCAAAATTTTAATAAATAGATAAATAAATAATAAAATAAATAAATAAATAAATAATAAAAAAATAAAAAAAAAAGAATTATAAAATATAAAATAAAAAATATAAAATAAAAAATAAAAAATAAAAATAAAAAATATAAAATATAAAATATAAAATATAAAATATTAAATATAAAATATAAAATATAAAAATATAAAATAAAAAAAATATATATATAAAATAAAAAATAAAAAAAATATAAATAAAAAATATAAAATAAAAATAAAAAATAAATAAAATATATATATATATATATAAAATAAAAAATAAAAAATAAAAATAAAAAATAAAAATAAAAAATAAAAAAAAATAAAAAAAATATAAAAAATATAAAATATAAAATATAAATTATAAAATATAAAATAAAAAAATAGATACCACCTAAAATTATCCTAATTTTGTGCTACTTTTAACTCCCTTTTTTATGATGTCCTCATCTTTTTTTTTTTTACTGAATTATTTATAAATATTTCTTTTATTAAAAAAATTTATTAGCAATTTAAGATTTTTAAAATACTGCGCAAGGACTTAAAAGGTGTAAAATGATCAATTAATTATTTAAATATTATTTTTTAATATTTTTTTTAATAATTATATTTTAAATTTAACAATTATATTTTAAACTATTATCCTTTACATCTTTTAAATTATTAATACTTATTTTTTTTTATATATATAAAATTCTTATATATATTTTAAAAAATTATAAAACGTTTAAAACATATGATAAAATATTTTATTTTTTTAAAGCGTTAATTCTAATGAATATTTATTATTATATAATGTATATTTAATATATATATGTCCATATATATATGTATATTTTTTTTTAAAAAATTTAATTTTAAAATTTATTTATTTATTATAGTTTTATATATTTATTTTTATTTATTTAGTTTTTTATTTAAATTTTATATATTATTTATTTATTTTATTATTAATTTATTTATTTATTAAAAATTTTGCGAAATGAAACTTTTTATGTAAATTTTCCGAAATGAAATTTTGCGAAATGCTCCTCCCCCCATTTTGACATAATTTATGCATAATCATCATAAATTTTTGTACAATGTGTATAATATATGTAATACGCCACTATTTTCAACGTATATTTTTATTTATTGTTTTTTAGCATTAAAAAAATAAAATAAAAACAAAAAAAAGAATAAATAAAAGAATAAATGTATTTTAGCATTAAAAAAATAAAATAAAAACAAATAAAGAATAAATAAGTTTTCTGTTGAGAATTTTATTTTATTTTTATTTTTTTATAATTGTATTTTATTATTATATTTTATTATTAAATATTTTAATAATAAAACCTTTCCATTTTATTTTACTCAAATAAAATAAATAAAATTATATATTTTATTATTAAATTAATTAAATAATAGAAAAAAATTTATTATAATATTAAATATTTATTATTAATAAAATTTAAATATTGATATTGATATTAATAAAATATTTTGATATTGATATTAATAAAATATTTTGACATTGATATTAATAAAATATATTGATATTGATATTAATAAAATATATTGATATTGATATAAATATAATTTAAACTATATATATTCTAGTTAATTATTATTCATATATTTAGAGTGTATTTAATTCTATTAAACATTTATACCATAAATCAATGATATCATTTTTTCACATTTTTTATCAATTAATCAGATTCCTTTTTTTTTGTATTTTTTAATGAAATCATTGATTTCATCAGTTTTTGTTAATATTTTTTTTTCCAAACTCCTTCAATTTTCCTTTTGTAATTATTGTAAAATAAAGATTCTTCTCTTTTTAAATGATAAATCAATTAATATAAAGAAGGTTTTTTGTAAAACAATTTTTTTAAGTAATTGTTAAAAGATTCTGAAGCATTATTTGTTTATGTGATTTATATCGTTATAATAATTCCAATATTGAATATCATATTTAAATAAATAAGTCTTATTAAAATATTCCAAAAAATTTAAAAAATGGAAATAATTATATATTTGACATATAATTTTAATATAATTATAAATATCAAATATATATTCAGGATTTATAAAAGGAAAATTTGTAATAGCTTTATAAAACAAATAAATTTTATGATTATTTTCAACTTCATTATAACATAATTTATTTTTTTAAATTTCTAACGATCTTTTATAATGTCATATAAAATATTTAATAGTAATATTAGAAAATATTTAATGGCAGCATTGGATATACCTTTTTCAAAATCACAATACAAAATTTTTGAGGTAACAATAATATTATTATTATATTTAATTGCATTCTTTTTTAATTCTTCAAATAACAATTCATAGGTTACTTGTTCTTTATTATTTAATATAAATAGTGATGTAGTGAAAAAACTATTTTTTCTGGAGCATATACTCTTATTATAAATACTTGATAACCAAATATTGTAGCAATATAAAATGTACCATCAGCAAACATATTTTCGTTGTATTTAATAAACAATTCTGTTTAGAATGGGGAATGATTATTGAAAAATTATAATATTAGAATTTTTGAATATCATGAAATTTTCTTCTCTTTCGTTTATTTTATATTCAGATTTATCTGGAATTTCATTAAATTTTGATATATCAGGAGGTAGTTGTTTTTTAATATATCTTGATATTTGGGATTTAGTTGAATTATATTCAGGGCATATCAATCCAATTTCTTCAAATATTTCATTATATATGTTTTGGATTTATATCAAATGGGATTGCGGTTTTTCTAATTTCATTTTTCATTTTATGTTTTACTATTGATACAGATGCATCATATTCTTTTCCTGGATGAGTATGTTTGTTTTCATATTTTATTACTTTATTATTATCATTTAGAATAATGTAAGATTTACATTTTTTAATTGTTTTATATTTAATACATTTGAATATTTTTGTATTATTCATTATATACCATAAATTAAATTTATATTTTCTATTTACAATGATTTGGTTTTTTTCTTTATTAGTTTCACTTATTTCTAATTGATCATCCATTTATTATAAATATTTTAAATTAAAAGTTTCATTTTTTATATTTTAATTTTTTTTGATTTATTTTTATTTTATCTTATATTTTATTTTATATTTTATTTTATTCTTTTTTTTTTTTTTTTTTTTTTTTTTTTTTATTTTATATTTTACTTTATTTATTTTTTTTATCTTATATTTTATTTTATTCTTTTTTTTTATATTTTATATTTTACTTTATTATTCTTTTTTTTATATTTTATATTTTACTTTATTATTTATTTTTTTATATTTTTTATTTTACTTTATTATTTATTTTTTTTATTTTTTATTTATTTTTATTTATTTTTTATTTACTTTATTATATATATATATATTTTTTTTACTGTAAATGAAAATAAAAATAAATTTAACCCTATTCCTATTCATTCATTTTTACAAGCCACATTGTAATACATGAATAAATGATCAAACATAAATTATGTCGAAATGCAATACTCCCTATTCAAACATAAATTAATGTCATAAATCAAATTTAAATCTAATGATTTTATAACAATTTCAATATGTGGCTTGATTTCTATATATTAATTATATTTATAATTAATAATAAATTTTATAGCATAAATCAATGTTTTAATTATATTCTTATTATTTTATATTTATATAGTTATTAAATATTTCCTTAAATAATAATTATTAATAGTTTATTTTAATCACAAGAATAATTAATTAAATAGTTAATTATAACTAAATAACATAAAAATAAAGCATTTCTCTGAATTAAGAGAAATGTTGTGTTGAGTAATGTTAAGTTAGTTTGTAATTAAAAGTATAAGAAAGTTGTTAGATAGCTTTTTAATTATATGTAGTTTTTAATTAAATTTAAATAAATAAATAAATAATAAACTAATAAATTTAATAAATAAATCCCAACAAAAGTACATCGAACTTCTGAGTTGTATATTATTATTTCTAAAAGATAAAGTATTTACTGTTATTAAAAAGAAAATATCTTTTAATGTAATAATCATACTAAGTTTTATTACTAAATATGATTATTAACTTCAACTTAATGACTAATTCATTAAGTTGAGAAATAAAATAAAAATAAAAATTTTACCTAAAAGAGAGTTTATTATAAAATTAATTATAATAACAACACAAAAAGTAAAAGAAGGAATATTTGGATGACTTTGGTTTAAAAAATATATTTTTGAATAAAATGTTTTATTAATTTATTAAAGTTTAAAATATAAAATTGCTATTATTATAACTATCTTTTTATAATAATAACTCTTGATTTCTTAAAGAGAAATCAAGAGCCCTTTTTATATTTTTTTATTAAATTAAGGTTAAATAAAAAGTTTTTTTAATCTTAAAAATTATCTTATCTAGAAAAAGATTAGAAGAAAAAACTAGATAAGTTTTGATCGATATTCTATTCATATCGATCATCGTATATATTAAGTAAAACCAAATATATTATTTTATATTTGGATAAAACCTTAATATATCGATTTTCTAAATTTTAATTTAGATCATCAAATAAAGGAAAAATAAATAATAACCGGAATGATCTAAATTATTCTATTTTTCTAAATATTATTTTTAAAATCTAATCTAAACTTATTAACATAAAACTATCTTTAAAAAATACAGAAACTTATTAATTGTTCTTTTAAATGTACAATGTACAAAATAAATAAAACTAATGTTTACATTAACTTGATAATTAAATGAATAACTAAATAAAATTAATAATATTAATAAAAGAATATATAATAGTTATTTAAATAAATTTTTTAATATTATTTTAGTGTATGAATAATTATATTTTTAATAAATTTGATAATAATATTTCAATGTATGAATTAATTATAATTTAAATAAATTTATAATTATTATCAATAATTATAAAGACTAAGAAATAGTAATTATTTATTAATAAATAATTATTATTTCTTACATTTAAGATAAGGTTACACAAATATATATTATTGGTCATAGATCATATACTTGTGATAAAGTTACTCAGGTTCGGTAACGTATCTCTTATTGGGAGATGTTATATTATTTATTTATGTAATTTATTGATATAAAATTTTATTTATTCATTTATTTATTTTATAATTAAAATTTATTTAATTAAATACTAAATTTTATAAATTCATCTTTTAAATATTACTAAGCTATTTTTATTAATAAAAATATATTTAATTTGGCAATTTCATTATTATAATTTTAACTACTTTAAATTGCAAAGAATTAACATAAAGAAAAAGTATTCATTTTATAATTTTCTTTAATTAAAAACTATTTTTAAATAATAAAAATTAAATATTTAGATAAATATTATAAAAAATTTTATGTATTTTATAGAATTTATGTTTTTACATAAATTTATCTTATATCACGTTATTTTTAGATCATTTTATAAATCATATGATAATTACTTAAGTGTGATAATTAATTATACTCTAATAAGCATTTGAGTGTGTGTCATTTCGCAAAAGTTCATTTCGGAAAAATTTCATTTCGCAAAATTTTAATAAATAGATAAATAAATAATAAAATAAATAAATAAATAAATAATAAAAAAAAATAAAAAAAAAAGAATTATAAAATATAAAATATAAATTAAAAAATATAAAATAAAAAAAAAAAATAAAAAAAATAAAAAATATAAATATAAAATATAAAATAAAAAAAATAAAAAAAATAAAAAAAATAAAAAATATAAATATAAAATATAAAATAAAAAAAATAAAAAAAAAAAAAAAAATAAAATAAAAAAAAATATAAAATAAAAAATAAAAAAAAATATAAAATAAAAAATAAAAAAATAAAAAATATAAATATAAAATATAAAATATAAAATATAAAATATAAAATATAAAATATAAAATAAAAAAAATAGATACCACTTAAAATCATCCTAACTTTGTGCTACTTTTAACTCCCTTTTTTATGATGTCTTTATCTTTTTTTTTTTTTTTTTTTTTTTTTTTTTTACTGGATTATTTATAAATATTTCTTTTATTAAAAAAATTTATTAGTAATTTAAGATTTGTTTAAAATACTCAAAAAATAATTATTAAAAAGATTAAAAAATATTATCTAAATAATTAATTGATTTATTAAAAAAAATTTATTAGTAATTTAAGATTTGTTTAAAATACTGCGTAAGGACTTAAAAGGTGTAAAATGATCAATTAATTATTTAGATATTATTTTTTAATCTTTATAATAATTATTTTTTAATTATATTTTAATTTTAATAGTTATATTTTAAATTATTATCCTTTACACCTTTTAAATTATAAATACTTATTTTTATATATATAAAATTATTATTAAACATTTATATTTATTGAAATATTATAAAACATTTAAAATGTATGATAAAATATTTTATTTTTTTAAAGCTTTAATTCTAATGAATATTTATTATTATATAATGTATATTTATTATAAATATATAATACATATTTTTCTTTTTTTTTAAAAATTTAATTTTAAAATTATTTATTTATTATAGTTTTATTTATTTTTATTCATTTATTTAGTTATTAATTTAAATTATATATATCATTTATTTGTTTTATTATTAATTTAATTATTAAACATTTATATTTATTGAAATATTATAAAACATTTAAAATGTATGATAAAATATTTTATTTTTTTAAAGCTTTAATTCTAATTAATATTTATTATTACATAATGTATATTTATTATATATATATAATACATATTTTTCTTTTTTTTAAAAATTTAATTTTAAAATTATTTATTTATTATAGTTTTATTTATTTTTATTTATTTAGTTATTAATTTAAATTATATATATCATTTATTTGTTTTATTATTAATTTATTTATTTATTAACTTTTTAAAAAAATTTTGCTAAATGAAACTTTTCGGAAATGAAATATAATTATAAACTACTTAAAAATAATAATAATTAATTATTTAAGTAGGGGGAGGTGCATTTCGAAAAATTTCACTTCGGAAAGTTTCATTTCTGAAAATTTGCATAAAAAGTTTCATTTCGCAAAATTTCATTTCGGAAAAGTTTCATTTCACAAAAAATTTTTTTAAAATTAATAAATAAATAAATTAATAATATAACAAATAAATAATATATATAATTTAAATAAATAACTAAATAAATAAATAAAACTATAATAAATAAATAAATTTAAAATTAAATTTTTTAAAAAAAGAAAAATATGTACTATATATATAATAAATATACATTTTATAATAATAAATATTTATTAGAATTAAAGCTTTAAAAAAATAAAATATTTTATCATACACTTTAAATGCTCCATAATATATAATTAATAATAATTTTATATATATATATAAAAATATGTATTAATAATTTAAAAGATGTAAAGGATAATAATTTAAAATATAATTATTAAAATTAAAAATAATTAAAAAATAATTATTATAAAGATTAAAAAATAATATCTAAATAATTAATTGATCATTTTACACCTTTTAAGTCCTTACGCAGTATTTTAAACAAATCTTAAATTACTAATAAATTTTTTTAATAAAAGAAATATTTATAAATAATCCAGTAAAAAAAAAAAAAAAAAAAAAAAAAAAAAAAAAAAAGATGAAGACATCTTAAAAAAAGGGAGTTAAAAGTAGCACAAAGTTAGAATGATTTTAGGTGGTATCTATTTTTTTTATCTTATATTTTATATTTTAATATTTTATATTTTATATTTTATATTTTTATATTTTTTATTTTTTATTTTATATTTTATATTTTTTTTATTTAGTATATTTTTTTTATTTTTTATTTTTTTATTTTTTATTTTATATTTTATAATTTTTTTTTATTTTTTTATTATTTATTTATTTATTTATTTTATTATTTATTTTATTATTTATTTATCTATTTATTAAAATTTTGCGAAATGAAACTTTTCCTAAATGCCGCACACTCATTATTTACATATTTACATAACATAAAATTTATATTATAAAATTTATGTTTAATTTTATGTATTTTATAGAATTTATGATATTACATAAATCTATTTTATATCATGTTATTTATTGTCATTTTATATCACTTGATAATATGTATATTAATATATTACAAAACTTATAAATCATAAAAGTATAAAACAAGTATTATAATTACTAGTAATTTTTTATTATATAATCAGCTGAATAAATATATTTTCAGCTCGATATATTGTAAATTATAATTAATTATATCGGCTTACTATGGGGGAGGAGCATTTCGAAAAATTTCATTTCGGAAAGTTTCATTTCGGAAAATTTACATAAAAAGTGTCATTTCGCAAAATTTTTAATAAATAAATATATTAATAATAAAATAAATAAATAATATATATAATTTAAATAAATATGTAAATAAATAAAAATAAATAAATAAACTATAATAAATAAATAAATAAATTTAAAATTAAATTTTTTAAAAAAAAGAAAAATATTTATATACATATATATATTAAATATACAATATATAATAATAAATATTCATTAGAATTAACGCTTTTAAAAAAATAAAATATTTTATCATATATTAACGCTTTTAAAAAAAATAAAATATTTTATCATATGTTTTAAACGTTTTATAATTTTTTAAAATATATATAAGAATTTTATATATATAAAAAAAATAAGTATTAATAATTTAAAAGATGTAAAGGATAATAATTTAAAAATATAATTGTTAAATTTAAAATATAATTATTAAAAAAAATATTAAAAAATAATATATAGATAATTAATAATTAATTGATCATTTTACACCTTTTAAGTCCTTGCGCAGTATTTTAAAAATCTTAAATTGCTAATAAATTTCTTTAATAAAAAAAATATTTATAAATAATTCAGTAAAAAAAAAAAAAAAAAAAAAAATGAGGACATTATAAAAAAGGGAGTTAAAAGTAGCACAAAGTTAGGATGATTTTAGATGGTTTCTATTTTTTTTATTTTATATTTTATATTTTATATTTTATATTTTATATTTTTATTTTTTTATATTTTTTTTATTTTTTTTTTTTATTTTTATTTTTATTTTTTATTTTTTTTTTTTATTTTTATTTTTATTTTTTATTTTTATTTTTATTTTTTATTTTTTATTTTAAATTTTATATTTTTATTTTTTATTTTATATATTTTATATTTTATATTTTATAATTTTTTTTTATTATTCATTTATTTATTTATTTTATTATTTATTTATCTATTTATTAGAATTTCACGAAATGAAACTTTTCCGAAATGAACTTTTGCAAAATGACACACACACTCGCTTACTATAATTTGTTCTCAGCATAAAAATTTAAATTAAATAATAAAAAATATTATTAACTTTAAAATAAATAATATCAAATTATTGGATTAATTTTTTTTCTTTTTTTTTTTTTTTTTTTTTTTTTTTTTTTTTTAACTTGCTTAATTATAAATTGACTTTTTATTTCTAAAAAGATAAATAATTCATATCTTTTTCAAGCTCATATGGATTACATTCCATATTAATTTTAATAGCTTTATTTGTATTAAATATAATTATTAATTGTAGTTATAGTGCTTCATAGCTAATATAAGACTTTTTTTTATTGAATAATATTCATTTTTTAAAACAAGATAAATTATTGTAAAGTTTGATATATATATTTATTATTTTTAATATTATTTTATTGCATTTAATACTTAACTTTTATGTTTTTGCTCATTCTGGTAAGACTGAGACTCTTAATCTATTAGAAATAAGAATCTAGTTTCTTGTATTGATAATTTTTTTTTACAGCCTCAATTATTACTAACTTTTAATTTTATTTATTTATTCATTGATTAATAATATGAATATTTTTTCATTTAAAAATAAAATACAAACCTTGGAAGATAAGTATAAGTTTTCAATAAATTTATAGCATTTACTTCTAATAACTAAGTGATAAATCTTCATTTATACATTATATATGTGAACAGAGTCATACATTTTATTAAAGTCCAAAAAAGTAAGGTAAATATTTTTATTTTCAAATTTTCATTTTTTTCATATAATTCTTAATTAATTGTAAAGACTTATACATTCTTTTTGTTTACGAAATCCATATTGTTCAGATCTAATAAATCATTTATCAATTCCATATTTTGAGATTCTATTAGCTACGACTTTTGCCATAATATTTTTGATAAGAGAGATGCCACGATATTTAATACAATTTGAAGGATCGCCCTTTTTATGAATAGAAACTATCGATGTGTTGTTCAATGATTTTGGAAAATCAATATTCCAAATACGATTGATTAAGGCTTTTAAACATTTAAAATCAGATGAAATATTACTATAATTTTCACTTGATTCTTATGAATCATTTTTTACCAGGAATCAAGACATTGAAGAATTCTATTGGAATACCATCAGGACTACAAGCTTTAGGAGTAAACAAGATTGCCTCATTAATTTCTTCATTGCTTATATCTTGTTTAACTTTCCCATTCTTGTTACCTTGAAGTTTCTGAATTCCTAAGTGCATCAGAATCTTTCCAGAAATCTTTTGAAATACTATGACCTGAAGAATCAGACCCTAGGAATTTATAATGTGAATGCCAAGCTTTTAATTTTTCATCTGAAGAAGATACTAATTCATTGTTATTGTTTTTAATAGGATGAGAGATCATGAAAAATTGATTACCTATTTTTGCATTTTTTTTTACCCATTTCCAAGCTTTCCTGCTACCATTTTTAAGATCTAATGAACATCAAATTTTAATACAATATAAATCTTCTATTTTCTTAAATTCGTTATATTTTTTTAAATCAATTCACATAGTCTATTATACCAGTCAACAATTTTAGCAAATTGGAATCATATTTAAATTAATAACTCTTAATTTGTTTATATTTTATATGCTTTGTCTTTTTGAAGATAATAAATTTTAAGTGACATTCTAAACATCGCTTTTCTGATTTACTTTGACGATGAAATTGATATATCCTTAACAAGGGAATTAGTAGTGTGGATGAACTTTTCAATCATACCATCTGCTGAAAGTTCTCCAGTTCCCAATTCGTCATTAAAAATATCAAATTTATTGTGATCCCAAATTTCTCTCTTAAGTTCGAGATATCTATACCTATACCACCTAATAAAATTTTTTGTTAACAAAAATGAATCATCTGTAATAGTTTTCTTACAATAAACTACTAGTGGTTTATGATCAGATAAAGAAAGATAGTCAACAAAATAAGCACTTGATATTTAATCCATTATTTTTGAGTTGACTAATGCATGATCAATATATCTGATGAATATCTACCTCTAGTCCATAAAATAGGTGAACCATTAATTGGAATAAACCAGCTATCAAGGTTACTGTTGATTAATTTATCTTGTAAATCAGCTGTGCTCATGTTAAAATCTCCAAGAAGAATAGATGGATGTTTAGTGTGATTCTGTAGCAATGTGAAAACCTTAGGGAAATACATATCGGATTTGTAATGAGTGTCTCTAAGTCGGAATATAAACATTGCCTACAGAATACTTAAAGTGGTTTAATAGACTATATGTTATTAAAGAAACAAGATGAATAAAGGAATTATCTTCAAGAACTGCTTGATATGAGATATGATACCTATGATATAAACCTTTGCATTCTGAGCTATTTGAATCCAATCTTTTTTGGAAATAATTGTAGATAGGAAGTGTTTACTTTACATGGATAACTATCATCCTTAGTACAATTATCTATTTCCTTAAAACATTGGAATAATGGTTTAAAAAATCGAAATAGAATCTTTTTTCACAAAATTCCATCCATTGGTATTCCAACAAAAATAAAATAAAAATTTTTCTTTATTAGAATGTTAAACTGAATTTAGATAGGTTAGATTAGGTATATTGGAAATATTAGGTATACGATTGGCATTTATAACATTTACTAGATTAGTTGAACTGAAATTTGCTGAAATTGTATCATTGGATATTAAATTTTATTTAAAACACTGAAAAGAAACCTTATTACTCCTTTTGGAATATCTACAATATGAAATTTTAACTTTCAATATTTCTTTTTTCAAATATCTTACAAATTTTGTATGGTTGAAATTTAAAGTTTATATTTTAATCCTAAAGAAACTATCATTGAATTTAGTAATTCTTTTCACTAACAAAATATTATTCTTGAATTTTTTAAATCTAGAATGAATAAATTCTTTCATTTGAGCACTGGTTCTTGAGAGTATACTATAGATAAAAAACAACTTGATGCTGTCAATAGATATTCCATAACAGCGAGAACATCCATGAAATATCTTTTCCATAATGAAGAGCAAATTAAAAATAAAATGAAACTAATATATACTAAAATACTAAAAACTAAGAAATATAAATATAAAATGGGAAAAAAAATATAAAAAAAATTAAAAAATAGTTAAAATAATATGATGGTTTTTATGTTTTATTTTTTTCTTTTTCTTCATTTTGTATTATCAATTATTAAAGTAAAATAAATAACTTGTATATTTTGTTATAATAAATAAACTTTATTAATCTTTATAAATTTTATTTTTCTTTTTGATTAATAATGCTCTATTTTATAGAATAATTTTTTGTGAAATAATCATATATTAATTAAAACGTATTGGTAAAAAAAGGTTTAGTAGTGAAAAACTATAAAAAGATTTCCACCCATTAAATAGTCTTAAACATAAACTTTGAAATAAATCAATTTCCTACTTTTCCATTTTACGTTAGTTACATGAGTTTAAATAATACCATAAAAAAATACATACACAAAAAATGCTAGTACAAATCCATTAGATTCATTACAATGATAATATGTAGAAACTACATAATATTATTAATAATTTAACCCAAATGTCATAATATATCCCTTTTAAAGCAATATAAAACATCAGATTCACTTTCTATATTCTCTTTAATATTTCATATTTTCTCTCTTCGTACTAGAAGCCACTTAAGAAAGGATAACATTGATACCATTGATTATTATCAGAATTACAGAAAACTGTAATTAGTACACTGATATAGGCTACTTCTTTTCTATCAACCCTTAATGGACTTGAAAAAACAATACATATCATTATTGGTTATATTGATAAGAAATTACAATTATAGAAATTTATCTATTTAGATATTATTGTTATTTTAATATGTTATATGTGTTACACAAATATACATTATTGGTCATATATTAGATAATATATATTAAAAATGTATTACAAAACTCTTTAAAATCATATAAGTATAAAACTTTAATAATTATTTTTCTAACCATAAAAAAAAAAATTTTTTTTAAAATGAGTAAATTTTAACCCAAATTTATAATAAATACTATTAAGAAATATTTGTTACGGAATAAATTTATTAAATTCATATTTATAGAAAAAAATTAATTTATTTCTTTAAAGTTTAAAAAAATAAAAATAATTATATATTATTTAAAAAATAATAAATAGAGTTAATTTAATTTGAATACAGGAAAATTTTTAAATTAAAATGTAAAGTGTTTATTAAATATAAATTTAAAAATATTATTAAATATCATAATATCATAATATATAAAGTTAATTAATTTTTTTTAATTTCCGGTGTGAACTGCACTTTGTTTCAGCCACCCCCTCTCATTGGCAGTAGGAATATTGAGGTAATCATACACTTCCATATAGACAAATATTTTCCCTTCTGGACAGCCTTACCGAGTGCTGAACATTGGCGCTCTGACATGTGTATAATTGCTGAGAATTTTTCTTGTACAATTTCTCAGAGTGCTTCCCCAGTTCATAACTTAATCTTTGAAGCGAGGTCAAAACAACCTAACCCATGTAGATTGTACAAGCAAATTCGTAAATATCAGAAAGATTGCAATTAAGTAGAATATATCTACATCACAAGTAGAATCTTATCTACATGCACACATGAAATCATGTATTCAAATGCTAGTAATTCCCTCTTAAATATAGACCACTAGTACAACCCTATCATTTATTACAATATCTTTTCTAATAATAATATATAGGGAGAGTTGCATTTCCCCAAATTGCATTTCGCCAGGTTGCATTTCGCCAAGTGGCGTAGTATTAAAATGTTTCATTTCCCCAAGTTGCTAATCGCCAGGTTTCATTTCGACAAGTAGAGTATTGATATAAATAAATGAATAAATAAATAAATATTAATTCAAAATATTTTTTTTAAAATTGTTTTTATGCGATATTAATAATATTTAATTTTATTTATTGATTTATTTATTTATTTAATAATTCTCAATTTGGCGAAATGCCACATTTTTTTAATATGCCACATGCTTTCAAAAAATGGCGAAATGCAACCTGGCGAAATGCCCCACACCCTAATATATATTATAAGAGAGACATGACTTCCTGTAACCCTAATCATCATATTCCGTAAAAACCTTTTACCAAGAAAAACTAGAAAATGGTCATAGGGCCATTAACAACCAATAGAGAACCTGGCTCAATATTTAATTTGCAATACTGAAAAATATTTTAATTTTTATGTAAAAGTTTAATAAATAATAAATATAATAGCAATAATAAATGAAAAAATAAATAATACATAGATTAATAATTAATAATACATATACATTAAATAGTAGATATAAAATAGAATAAATAATAAAATATATTTAATATTTAATAATTAATATTAAATAGTAAATTTTAAGTAATTAATAGTAAATAGTAATTTTATATTTTAATAAATATAATATTTAATAAATTAACAATTATTTAAAATAAAATTCAAATAAAAATGATTATTCACTATGATAAAATGTTGAAAAATTAAGAAATTTAATAGAGTTATATTATTATTATTTTAATTATTACAACAATTTATATTATATTATAATTTATACATTTACTTTTTAATTTTTTTTAATTATAATATTATTATATATAATTTTATTAATTTTTATTAATTTTTTAATAATTTAATTGCATAAATATTTATAAATTGGTATCATTATTTATATACATTAGTATATATAATAATAAAAAGAACAAAATGATTTTATATATATATAGAAAAATTAAAAGGTTTCATATTATTTTTTATGAAAAAAATAATAAAAAATAATAAAAATAAAATGATACAAAAATATGTCTTTTTTTTTTTTTTTTTTTAATAAATATGAAGATATATCATAAATAATTTTTTCTATTTATAGAATTGTAAATGGAATAATAAATAACTATATGTATGTATGTATGTATATATATATTTTTTTTTCTTAATTATGAATAATGAATAATTTTCTTTTTTTATAAATAAAAAAAGACATTTTTCATTGAATTAATGAAATGTTTCATTAAAAATTTTGAATATTGTAATGATTACATATAATGGAATAATGAAAATATTTATAAATAATTATATTTTTTGATTTAATAGATAGAAAATGAATATTACACATTTAAAATTATTTTTTTTTTAATTATTATTTAAAATGTTATAAAAAAATTGAACTTGAAATATTAATAATTTTACCTATATGAGATAAAATTTTTAAAATAAAAAAAAAAAAAAAATTTATATATATTTTATTTGAAATAAAATAATTTTATATTTGTAAAGAAGCTTAAAAATATTTCCCCTTTATAAGAGTATTTATACTTGCTTTCATGAAAAGTGATAAGAAGTACTGAATAAACTCTAGAAAAGAAAATTTATTATATGTTATAACACCTTTTCCTTTTCCAATTGTTACTTTCATTTATATTATGTTTTTTTTAAATCAATGGATTTCAAGAACCATTCAAAATATATTTTTATGGTGGTTTCATTATGATTAACTGAAATTTTTATAAAATTAGTTTGTTAAACAATAAATTTTAAATTTATAATAGTAATTCTTCAAAGAACCTATATAATTCTTGTTTTATGTTAAAGAATTTCTTAATAGTAATTTATGAATATTATATTTTTATCTCTATATTATAATATAGTTATTTAATAAAAATAATTTAAAGAAATAACTTTCATTTCTTTAAAAAATTTATTAAATAAAATTGATTGTTTATTTAAAAAAAATTAAAATTAATTTTTTTTACTTTTTCATTTCTGAAACGAATCTTCTATATAAAATATATTTTTATAGAACTTTTGAGGAAAGTTGAAAAAAAAAAAATTATTTAATAATAAAATATTTAAAATTTGATTTAATATTTCATTATTAAGATTTTTTTTTTCTTCTTCCCTCTTTTATTTTGTATTTTTTCTTTAATTTTTATCATATCATAAAATGATTGATAAAAACTGTAAATTAATAAAATATATTCAAAAGAATTAATTATAATTTTTCATTAAGTTGAACTGTTTATTATATTAAATAAAAAGTATTAAAATAGAAATTTTTAAGAATAGGATTTATTATTTAAAATATTTCTTATTATAATAAGTATATTTTTTTAAAAAAAATATTTATAATTATTTGTATATAAAAGTAGATGTTTTATTTTATAATTAATGGTATTGTAATTTATTTTTTGTACTCTTTTTATTATATAATAAGCTTCATTTGACCTTAAAAAGCATTCATTATTAGAGAGAAGATAAGTAGAACAGTAGTTAAAATTATGGATTGACTCCAAACATGGAATGTGCCACTTACACTACATTTCTCTGGATTTTCTTCATCTTCAATACATTCGACATAGCCGAGTTGATCGACGTTACAGATCTTGACTTCATCTGTTTCATCATCGATTCTGACATAGTTATTGACACAGACAAGATCAAAGGTAGATTTGGTTTCTTCGACATTGTAAGTACAGTTGGTGAAGATTCCACTAACAGCTTCAAGGTAGTTCTTACCACGACGAGTAACCACGGCAGTGGAGTTGTTATTCTTTTGAATGTCATCAACGGCTTGCTTAATCTTGTCTGGGAATTCTTCAGTTAAGGCGAGTGGGAAGTTCACAACAACGTTATCATCGTAGGAACAGTAACGAGAAACAACAGGGACAAGAAGAGAGCTTACTTCACAGCGGTAGTAGGCATCATCAATGTAGTAGTATTGTCCACTGACACAGTTTTGTTTGACACACTCGGTAGCTTCCAATCCTTCAGAATCATGGACACAAGAGAATACTTCTCCGGCATTAGTGAAGTAGTAGCCGGTTTCATCAATTGGTTTACATTCACCATCCTCTTGATCACAGTGATACATTTCATTATCAATGGTGTAGTAGTATCCATAGTTAGCTTTTCCTTGAATGATAATTTCATCACCCTTCTTAACAAACTTGTAGACATAGGTATTCGTTGGATCAATGGCAATGTAGGCATAACCAGAAGTGCTTGGAGAGCTCCAGACACCATCTTTGTATCTTAAAATGTTTCTTGCTTGAGCATCGTAATAGTAGGTGTCTTCATCAGGTTCATATATACGACAAGAGGAGAGATTACATCCATAGACAACAATACTATTGTTCTTGTTCTTGTAGTTCTTACTGACAACAGTAGTATTGGTGGAGAGACTGATGATGTAGAATCCGGTTTGATCCACCATTTCAGCTGAAAATTGGTTCATGTGATAGAGGTGTTGAGAGTATCCGTAGATGTAGTTATTGATGGTTCCAGCACGATAACATTCTCCAGTTTCACGGTTCTTAATGTCAGTGGTAGCGAGAACAATTTCTCCCTTGTAAGTGATACAGAATTCTTGGTTCTTCAAATCAGCATTTGGTGTACACTTATTGTTGGCAAAGATACAGATGATGTCCTTTTCATAGGCAAAGGTGAAGACATCATTATTGACATTGTACTTTAAGATTCTCTTGTTGACATCAGCATAGTAAGTGTTGGCATCTGGTTTATCAATGATACTACAGCTACTTCCATTACAGCGGTAGAGTTTAACATTTTCATCATTGTAGGCATCGATTTCATTACCACTAACAAGCGTATTCTTAGCAACATTGAGGAAGTAGTAACCGGTTTCGTAGAATTGAAGGACACTACCTTGGTCAAGAGTGTAAATATTGGATCCGACAGTGAAGTACATATCATTGTAGGAATCATTGACTTCAAGACAGTTGGAGTTAGTAGTGGTGTAAACATAGGTGGAGGTGACACCAGAAATGACATTTGGCTTAACAACAACAGTATCCGTAGCAAAGTAGAAGACGGAACGATCACTGTTTGTACAGATGTTACCAGCAGCAATAGAAGTGGTTGCAGATTTAGTCATGGCATATTCAAGAGTAATGTAACACTTGTTGTTGTTAAATTCACACATTGGAATGGCTGCTAATTCACTGGCAGAAAGGGCAGCACATTTACCAGCAACACAACGAATAATACCATAGGCATCATCATTATTGTCTCTCAAATTGACCATCTTTCCATCTTCTTCTAAATCGTCATCATCACGTCCATGTACATTTTGAACATTATCGGAACGTTTACTGGAGGTGAGACCCTTGAGGGCACCTCTAAAGATACCATTTTTGACAGTGATGGTCTTACACTTATGTCCGGCCTTACAACGAATTAAGACATTTGATAAACTAGACATATAGAAACCGTTGTTGGTGGCTTCAGAGGAACAAGTGACTACATTACTGTTTTGGATACAGTTAATAATAGTGTTGCTACTTTCTGAGGAATCGGCATTGTCATAGTAGTTGACAGTTGGAGTAAATTCAGAACAGGAAGTTGGACTAGTACATTGAATCAACAGAGTACTAGTGTGAGTGAGGTAGTATCCAGATTTGGCTTTGGCAACATTACATTTTCCACCCTTACATTCAATGATGGCATTATTTCTCTTATCAAAACCTGCATTGACATATTTAACCTTATTCTTGACTTGACTGTAGGAACAGCTAGTAGCCGTAGTACATTTTATGACACCATTGTTATCAATATGACTGTGAGCGACATAATAACCAACATCAGCAGCTACTGTCATACAATTACTATTATTACATTGAATTAAACTGTTAGAAGTGGAGTCAAAGCCACTGTTTTCATAATAGGTGGAACTCTTTGGTTTGAAACTGGTACAGTTTTCACCATTTTCACATTGGATAATGTATGGATGTTTAGTACCACTGGTAACACGATTACCATCGACAACATAACCGGTGAATATAGCATATTCCAAGTTGCCGTCATTACAGAAGACAGCCTTGCGATTTTCAGAATCAAACATGTAGGTGTTGGAAGTACATCCTGGACGTTCAGTACAGACCTTGGTGGAATCATTACAATCATAGAGTGAGATATCTGAGGTATCACCACCTAAAGAATCGACTAACTTACCATTCTTATCGATCATGATAACACCACTTTGGTAGAAGCGATTAATGAAGTAACGAGAAATCTTGAATAAGGAGCCAGTCTCAGACTTAATTCCTGGGAATCCGTTACTTGGAATGGTAGCAAAGGCATAGGTATCATCAGATTTAGAGGCAGCAATAGCAGTACTGTTATTGACCGTGAAGAACTTCAATTGACTATCTTCAAAACAGTAGTTACCTGGAACAGCCTTAGCTGGATCTGGACAAGATTTGCTGGCTTCCTCAATACATTCACTTCCTTCCTTCTCACACTTGATAATTGGCTTATCAGCATTTCCAGCATTGACATAGTAACCGAGATCAACCTTCACGGTATTACATCCATCAGTGGAGTCACAAATGATGGTTTGATTCACGGATTTGTTGTAGCCACTATTCAAATAGTAACCTTGGGAGGTAAAAGCGGATTTTAAGGTACATTTTTTTGTAGTACTTTCAGTAGCTCTCTTTTTTTCAGGAGGGATAGCTTCATCCTGGTTTTTAGTTGCATCTTCGTTGGTCGTTTCCGCTTCTGTGGTTTCGACACATTCAATTAAACCATTAACATTGTCATTATCCTTACCAACGTAATAGATGTTAATATCTGCTGGAGTCTGCTTTTCACACTTCTTATTGGAACAGAAAATGATGGCATTGTTCAAATCCGTGCTTTCAGCATTTACAAAGTATTCAACACCCTTATCTGCAGTGGCCATTCCAACACATCCATTATCAGAGGAACACTGAATTAATTGTTTATTGTCGCCGGAATCAGAATAGTTCGTATTAACATAGACACCTTCATTGATTTCTTCCAGAGCAGCACAGACAACTTTTTCTCCATCAATGGCACATTCAATAATGTCGTAGGTCAATGGGGAATCCTCAGTATCTCCAGCATTGATATAATATTCTTTACTATTTTCAGTGGCAGCACTGGCAACCTTACTACATGTATTCTTGGAACACTTAATCAATGGAACCTTTTCATTATCGATGGTATTACCATTGACATAGACTTCATATTGATCAGCCTTGTAGAGATCACAGGTCACTACATCGTCATCTCCATTTACACATTGAATAAGGGCAGCAGCAAACTTGTCTTTTCCTTCATTACCTGAATTAAGATAATATTTTGGAGATGGTGCTGCTGATTCTTGTCCTGCACTCTGTCCTGCTTCTTGTTCTGTTTCTTGTTCTGCTTCTTGAAGATCATCCTGTCTTTTCTTCAATTCTTGTTGTGCATCTCCTTCCTCTGGAGCTTCTTCGCTAAGTGTAACTTGAGTACTGACACATTCATTAGCTGAACATAAAATTAATTGATTTTCAGTATCACCACCTATTTCTTCACCTTCTCCAGTTACAAAATTACCATTGAGATAGACATCACCTTCTTTACCATTAGCAACATCACAAGTAACGATTCCTTCATCCTCAGATTTACTTTTCTTAAGACTACATTTAATTATGTCATAACTGAGTCCTTCTACGACATCACCACCATTCACGTAGAATTGTGGTTTGTTTTCTTCGGGTGTTGATGGCTTAACAGCACATTTTTCTCCTTCCACACAATATATTACAGAAGATGGATCGAATGAATTTATGTAAACCTTTCCAGCTTCACCATCGGCGGCTTCACATTTCACTTTATCATCTTCTTTTGAACATTTAATAAGATCTTTAGTGAGAGGTGCTCCAGCTTCATCGGCCAAATCACTTGTATTCAAGTAATATTGATATTTATCCGTAGTGGCGTTACTTAGGACAGAATTACATACAATACTATCCTCTGGGCCTTTACAGAGAATGAGTTTTTCATATTTTGGAGATTCTGCATCATCATCCTTAGTATTAGCATCTAAATAAATACCTTCTGTGCTGACTACTTGAGCTACACAACCTGAATTACATACTATTAATTGTTTATCATCTTTATCGACTCCTGAATTAATATAATAATCACCATCTTCACCATTTCCAACAGTACAACCTGTTTCTGTACAAGTTATAAGAGTGTTTCCATCATCATCTGTACCAGCCACATTGACATAATTTCCTGTTGTAGTGGAAGCAGAAGAACATGTAGTTGCATTGGTACATGTAATTAAATTGGTATAGGTTTCTTCATTTTTGGTATTAGCGTCTAAGTAGATACCAGCTGATGCTACTGATGCTGCACAACCGCTACTTTCCTCACATTTAATAATTGGTTTCTCAGTTTTATCAACTGTTGAACTATTAATGTAAACATTACCAGTTGCTCCATTTCCAACAGTACAACCTGATTCTGTACAAGTAATAAGACTATTTCCATCGGTACCTGAACTAGCCACATTGACATAATTTCCTGTTGTAGTAGAAGCGGAAGAACATGTAGTTTTATCAGTACATGTAATTAAATTGGTATAGGTTTCTCCATTTTTGGTATTAGCGTCTAAGTAGATACCGCCATTTTCTGCTGCTTCTGATGCTGCACAACCGTTATTCTCATCACATATAATGATTGGATTGCTGGTTTTATCAACCGTTGAACTATTAATGTAGACATTTCCAACTTCTCCATTTCCAACGGTACAACCTGTTTCTGTACAAGTAATAAGTGTATTTTCATCTGTATTTATACCAGCCACATTAACATAATTTCCTGGTGTAGCAGAAGCGGAAGAACAAGAAGTATCACTTGTACATGTAATTAAATTGATGTAGGTTTCATCATCATTTTTGGTATTAGCATCTAAATAGATACCAGCTGATGCTACTGATGCTGCACAACCGCTACTTTCCTCACATTTAATAATTGGTTTCTCAGTTTTATCAACTATTGAACTATTAATGTAGACATCACCAGCGGCTCCATTTCTAACGGTACAACCTGTTTCTGTACAAGTAATAAGTGTATTTTCATCTGTATTTGTACCAGCCACATTAACATAATTTCCTGTTGTAGTGGAAGCAGAAGAACAAGAAGTATCACTTGTACATGTAATTAAATTGATGTAGGTTTCATCATCATTTTTGGTATTAGCATCTAAATAGATACCAGCTGATGCTACTGATGCTGCACAACCGCTACTTTCCTCACATTTAATAATTGGTTTCTCAGTTTTATCAACTGTTGAACTATTAATGTAGACATTTCCAACTTCTCCATTTCCAACGGTACAACCTGTTTCTGTACAAGTAATAAGTGTATTTTCATCTGTATTTGTACCAGCCACATTAACATAATTTCCTGGTGTAGCAGAAGCGGAAGAACAAGAAGTATCACTTGTACATGTAATTAAATTGATGTAGGTTTCATCATCATTTTTGGTATTAGCATCTAAATAGATACCAGCTGATGCTACTGATGCTGCACAACCGCTACTTTCCTCACATTTAATAATTGGTTTCTCAGTTTTATCAACTGTTGAACTATTAATGTAAACATTACCAGTTGCTCCATTTCCAACAGTACAACCTGTTTCTGTACAAGTAATAAGACTATTTCCATCGGTACCTGAACTAGCCACATTGACATAATTTCCTGTTGTAGCAGAAGCGGAAGAACATGTAGTTGTTTCAGAACATGTAATTAAATTGGTATAGGTTTCTTCATTTTTGGTATTAGCATCTAAATAGATACCAGCTGATGCTACTGATGCTGCACAACCGCTACTTTCCTCACATTTAATAATTGGTTTCTCAGTTTTATCAACTGTTGAACTATTAATGTAGACATCACCAGCGGCTCCATTTCCAACGGTACAACCTGTTTCTGTACAAGTAATAAGTGTATTTTCTTCTGTATTTGTACCAGCCACATTAACATAATTTCCTGTTGTAGTGGAAGCAGAAGAACATGTAGTTGCATTGGTACATGTAATTAAATTAGTATAGGTTTCTTCATTTTTGGTATTAGCATCTAAATAGATACCAGCTGATGCTACTGATGCTGCACAACCGCTACTTTCCTCACATTTAATAATTGGTTTCTCAGTTTTATCAACTGTTGAACTATTAATGTAAACATTACCAGTTGCTCCATTTCCAACGGTACAACCTGTTTCTGTACAAGTAATAAGACTATTTCCATCGGTACCTGAACTAGCCACATTGACATAATTTCCTGTTGTAGTAGAAGCGGAAGAACATGTAGTTGTTTCAGAACATGTAATTAAATTGGTGTAGGTTTCATCATCATTTTTGGTATTAGCATCTAAATAGATACCAGCTGATGCTACTGATGCTGCACAACCGCTACTTTCCTCACATTTAATAATTGGTTTCTCAGTTTTATCAACTGTTGAACTATTAATGTAGACATTTCCAACAGCTCCATTTCCAACAGTACAACCTTCTTCTTTACAAGTAATAAGAGTATTTTTATCATCATTTGTACCAGCCACATTGACAAAATTTCCTGTTGTAGCAGAAGCGGAAGAACAAGAAGTATCACTTGTACATGTAATTAAATTGGTATAAGTAGTATTATCTTCTGTAGTATTAGCATCTAAATAGATACCACCAGTTGATTCTGCTGTTGACGCTTCACATGTTGTGCCTTCACACTTAATCAATGGTTTTGTGTCGTCACTTCCACCATTTTCATAATAACCGACGACAGCCGTTTTCGTTTTACATTCCCCAGTAGTGCTACAATCAATTAAGGCATCGTTAAGTCCATCCTCTGTTCCAGAATTTACATAAAGTTTTCCCAGAGTAGAAGGATTTTCACAGCCTAAACTTCCATTTTCAGGTTGAGTACATTCCAAAACTTTTTTATATTTACCAGAAGCAAATGAACTTCCATCTAAATAAGCATTTCCAGAAGCTGCATCGCTGATAGCCGTTGCATCTTTATTACTAGCAACTTTAATTAAGAGTGCTTGGTCTTCGTTTGATTTTGTACTGTCATTTTTGTAATAACCTGGCGTAGTGACTAGGGAACAAACACCAGAAGTACAACTAAATAATCTATTTTTTGTACTATCCAAATAGTATTCAACATTTGAAATTGCCAATCCATCTGCAGTAGTTTTTTTATACAATAATACGCTATCAGTATCTGCTAAAGTACTAACATCATCTACCGGATTACATGCTGTAGCTGTACATTTATATACATAAAAGGCATCATCATTTAAACCTTGTTTTTCGTTACACGAAGTAGCCGTACTTTCATATAATTTAGAACCATCACTTAAAATACAATAACTTGCTCCTAAATCGGCACCATCATTCTTTACACATGATTTAGTACTTATTTCATTACCATTTTCATCAACAGGGGCTGTACATACAGGAAGAGCTTTGTATAAAAAAAAGTAATTATTAATTTTTTTTATTTTAAATATTAGATATATCATAAAATAAAAGATATATATATATATATATTAATATAAAACATATTTAATAAAAAAATATATATTCTTTATTTTGAACCCTTACCAGTTAGAGTCGCAGAACCTGCAGCTTCTACTTTTAGATTATTTGCAATGAAAATTAAACCAAGAAGTCTAAAATAATGAAAAATAGAAATCAATTATTTAATATTATAGTACATAATAAAGATAAGTAAACAATAAAATAAATATATTGGTATATATATGAAATAATAAATAAATAGAAAGGTAAATAAAAAGTATTTTATATTTGAATAGTAAGTATGTAAATAAATAAAAATAAATAATAAAAAAAAAGATAAATAAAATAATTGTTTTGTATATTTTTTAAATAATGAAATAATTGAATAAATCAAATTAATAATTAATTTTATATTTATT